>DWHP01009229.1:0-10274 GCA_018247895.1 Parnassius honrathi | reverse complement strand
ACATTCAATTCAATGTACTTTATTGCATAGAAATACAGATTGTAACTTTGTAACAAAGAATAAATAAAACAATTTTACTATAGAGCTATAGTATAGTTAAACACTCGCTACCCGCGCTGTCATAAAACATAGGTGCGCTAGGGACGGACGCTAGTGGTACGTCATTTGTCGATACCGCTTATTGATTTATAGGAGGATGAAGAATAGTGTGCGCTGGCGCTACAAGAAGAAGATTTGCATAAAACACATTTCTGTGAGTGCCTTATCATTGGCGTAGGTAACGTTACCGACAGTGACTCTGACTCAGATCATGATTAATTATTGTATACCTATTTTAAATTATTATTCATTTTCACGTTTAACCGATCATGCGGGGGGATCTGCTTATGACATTGCCTTGGCATATGGTATTACGCTGGTTACTTCACCTATGCTGATTCCAGATCACGGAGGATCATGCACTTTACCCTTTGGACCTTCTGCTGATTTCTCATTCGGACGGATATCACGTTTCCGTCGGCGCATCTCTAAACTTGTCAGACCATTGTCTTGTCCTGAGTGTGGTGCCAGTCAACGTCGCAGTTGCATTCTGCTGGCTGCCGCCGTGTTTGGCACTATAGGTCAAGCCATTAGGATAGGATGCAGACTTTTTTTGCATCCTAACCTAACCTTGGAGGCGGGATTGATTCTCACCGGATGATCCCAGCGTTGATGCTGATTCTGTCGCTGATGAGATACTTCAGGGTATGTAACTTTTTATTCCACCCTCTGTGGTGCCCATCGGAGGCAGATCCCAGTCATGGTTTAGAAGCTTCTGTAAAATAACAGCACGCTACAAGCAGGAGTGCTACCGGGCCTGAGCTGACGCATCAACGTCCCGAGGTGTAAACGCCAGCGCGCTTAAAAAGCAGTATTATTTCGCCTCCAGGTCCTTTAAAAGAGTCATTGCCAAGGCAAGGTCTGAACACATCAACAGTATTGGCGAGAAGCTAGTTCCCATTTCTTCAGGAATCCGTGCATTCTGGACTCTCGCCAAGGCTTTCCAGGGGAACTTCTGTCAGCCATCTCTTCCGTCTCTGCACAGAAAGGACGATTCACTGGCCCATGCTACAGAGGAGAAAGCCGATCTCTCTGTTAGGCTCTCTATTTGCATTCTACTCAACTCTCAATGACGGGGGGAATACATATCCGACCATACCGCGGTGTGAGTACTCCATGCAGGATGTCCAGTTTACACAGCATTCGATTCACAAAGCACTCTTCTACCTGGACATCAGCAACTCGAGTGGGCCTGATGGAGTCCCTCCCATTGTGCTAAAGACGTGTGCTCTGGAGTTGGCACTGGTTTTAACGCGTCTTATCCGGTAGTCCCACTCCCTAAGCGTAATCCTGAATTCACGGAATACAGCTTTGTTGCACCCGATCTCTAGAAAAGATGACTGCACCGAACCGTCCAACTACTGTCCTATCGCCATCACCCCTTTGTTCTACAAAATAACGGAGTCCCTAATAAACTGCTAGCTCATGAGGTACCTTTAGGATCACCAGCTGATTAGTGACCGCCAATACGGTTTTCGTCGTGATCGATCAGCTAGTGATCTTCTGGTCTACTTAACTCATAGATAGTCGGAGGCAGTAGAGTCTAAGGGTGAGGCATTGGTCGTTAGTTTGGACATAGCGAGGGCCTACGATCGGGTCTGGCACAAAGCACTTCTTTCGAAGCTTCATTTCTACGGACTTCCCGAGAAATTGTGCCATTGGATTACCAGTTTCCTTGCTGATTGGAGCATCATGGTCATAGTAGACGATACATGCTCTGATTACAAGCATATAAACGCTGGTGTTCCACAAGGCTATGTGCTATCACCAACACTGTTTCTTCTGCATGTCAATGATGTGTTGCTAAAACTGGTAACATACATTGCTATGCATACGTCAGCACTGGTGATACCTTGTACACCGGCCATTCCAGTATTTCTCGGACTCTGAATTGATCGGATTAATTCCTATTGCCAAATTTCACGAACACACATCGCGTCAAAATTCACGATATCCTCACCATCTGGATACTTGGCGGACCACTACTGTGCGTGTTACTAGCAGTTTTCTTGCTCGTACATTTTATCTGAGGAATTGTTTATCACCGGCGATTTTTCCGGACCGATACGACTTAAGGACCTTCAAGAAAAGAGCTTACTCCTCTCTAAAAGGCTGGCAACGCACTTATAATTCCCCTGGTGTTGCAGTTGTTTATGGGTGGCGGTAGTCGCTCACCATCAGATGATCCGCATGCTCGTTTGCCCCCTCTTCTATAAAAAAAAATTATGAAGTCCTAAGCTTATTTTTTATAATAGCCACATTGACACAACAGTTGTGAGTCACTATGCGTAAGTGTGATAGAGTGAGCAACAGGTGGTGTCCTGTTTCCCCATTTTATTGCGCCGTGGGCAGTGAGTGTTTAAAATTAATATAGTGCTGTACCCCGTTGTATTTCTTACGTTATAATATTATCAACATAGTATTACAAATTAAGATCCTTTTTATTACATACTCATATAGTTCAATGTTTAAAATAAAACTTTTAATAGCTTTTATAGGTACTTTTTTTAAAGGTAAATACGGTTAAAGTACTTTTGCACTAAAAAACAATGAATTGGTAAATAAATTGGTGCTTTGTTTTATCCATTTTATTGTTTCTTACATTTTTGAACACAAGGAAGGATTGAACAAGCTGGTTAGATATGCATTACCAGAGCTTAAGCTAGAAGTAATATTGCAATTATTTCAAAGCGATTAGAAAACTAACTAGCCTCAGCGGTTATTTTTAAAAAACATTCATTTGAACATTCATAATAAAAATAACAATTATAAAATAAGTTAAGCCTTTTCATTAAACCAGATTTTAAATACGAAATAATTCGTCGTCTTTATCAGCTCTCCGTGGCAACATTACTTTTCTCTATATATATACAAAATCTTTCCAAACCTATTTTTGTGGTTGGGGATCTTAATGCGCATCATATTGCTTTTGGATTCCAATCTAACAAAACTGGAGCTGAACAATTATACAAAGTTAAAGATGACTTAGATGTATATATTTTAAATGAAGGTTAGGTAACTACAGTTAAATATGCCAATCGTAACCCATCTGCTATTACTTTATTTACTCTTTGCAAATGGTTAGTTGTTGATCTTAATATGGGAAGATATAATTTTCCTACTATCAAAGAAATTACCCTCACAGCAGACCAGTATAATGTAACCCTCCCTCTGATAGGTTACTACACAAAAAGCTGACTGGGATACAGTACAACCAACTTTCAAAGACCTGTTTAGATAATTTATTTTTAACCCAAATGATCCGCTTAGCTCTTGTGACAGTTTTTCTGAAATACTTTCTACGCTGAGAACACAATACCTATAAACCTTAGTGTACAAAAAGTTTTGAGTACAAAACCAGACTACCTGCACCTTGGTGGAATGACAAGTGTAAAGAAAGTATTATTCAGTCTAAAGATGCTTTAAAATTTTACGGGCATTTTCCAACCATTATAAATTACATAGCATATAAAAATAGATGCAATAAAAAAAAACTATTGCTCAGGAAAAAAAGAATCGCTCGAGAACTTTGGGTGACAGCTTTAACAGGACTACTCCAATTTCTACGTTTTATTTCGAGTTATATTTAAAGGGTGAAACCATCGATCACTAATAGAAAATTAGATACACAATCAGTGACAAAAAACGACCTCACCGCAAGAGCACCCATTCGAACATTTGGGTGCCCTTTTAATCTAGTTACATTTATACGTGGGTCGTTACGCCATATTCAAGAAACGTAACGAAATCAGTGACTTGGTCGGCGTCACTTGTTTCAAAACTAGTGATTTTTGTAACTGGCTACTACTGTGATTGTTTGCATAAATATCACTACCAACTATACAGTTACACATAAAACGAAAATAAATTTAATCACTATCTGTGTTTGTAGCTATACAGTTAAATGAATAAATTAACTTCCCTTAATACTTTATTCAGGGTTAGGACTGACTGCATTAAATATATTTGTGATTGATTTGTGTTTACTATGGAACTAAGATTTTCATAAAATTATTTATGCTGGCGTATTTACAAGTCTATTTGATTGTATATACAATAATTATTGATATTTACAGTTTATTTACACTTTCAACGTTTTCCACACTAAATATATTTATATAATAACAAAGATATACACAAGTATAAGGACGGATCTAAAAACAACTTGTCGGACATGTTGGATGCACACATGCACCTAAAACATGTTGGTTGCTATTAATTTCATATGCATATTATTTGTACCTGTGTGCGTGTTCTTACATTTTTATACATTTTAGAGCCACGTTGCAGCTATATTATTGGTTGTAGAATGAATGGGTCGCCTTGAACGGGGCAGGACAACGCTCTAGCGTAAAATTGCTGCTAGATGCTGCTTCCTTTCGTATTGTGGATGTAAAGAACCGGAGATTCTTTTTACTGGATAGGAGGCATTCTATCTTAGTCCTTAGGAGCGACAACGCATCTGTACTTTGATTCTTATTTGAGGGTAGATATTGATGTGTATGGGCTACAGCATCCACTTACCATCAGGTCAAAAAAACGTTGAGTGAAAGCGGAAGATTGCGAATTAACTATTTATATCTATATTATGATGGATTTCCGCAAAGTAACGCCTGATTCTATTAATTACATTGAGTGAAACTAACTCTTAATCAACCTAATGTCATATGCCGTAGCCATTCATGGACATCTGCACCAGCCGACTTCATACAAAGCAGACTACATACGCATTGTCACCTCTAACTAATACATCCTAATTATCTTCATAGTGAGCACTGAGGAATTTCTTCCTTCTTGTTTTTCTTCCTGTTAGCTCCATATTTATTCCCGCGGCTGGGGTCGCGCGGGCGTCTAGTCTCCCTCCACACGAACTCGCTGTGTCCGCCACGCGCTGATTGGCTGCGCGGTTTGTCGCTCTTATTTCTAGTGCTCGGTGCTCGGACGTGTCGCGATGCGATGTGAGGTGCGCGGGGCGACGGTGCGGCGGCTCCCTTCGCCGTCCGTAACACTCCCCTTTCTTTTATAAAGAAAATTTTACACAACTCATTGTTCGTCTTCTATTTTTTAATATATTTTAAATTTACACAGAGAAAAAACAGTTGAAGATTATTCCACTTATGTACCGTGACTGCCAACTGCCGATGCAGCTGACCTATTACCACAAGCTATACTACAGTCCCCCTGGTCACAAAGCGCCCTATGACTTTTGGCAGAAGCTTAGCCATTCCCTCCGGCTAACCAATCTACCCAGGTATGTCAACAATATTATCAACTTCTATTAATAAAACTATGCAGTATGTAACAAAACCCTGTGATTCCCGTGAATCCGTATTCAAATATATAGGAATATATTTTCTTTTCAGAAAATTCATTAAAATGATTTATTTAATTAAAATAACATTTTATTTGCAAATTGTATGTGGTTATTTTACCGCTAACTGACACGAGCATCGGTAAAGCGGGGTCTTGACTCTACTCTTACTCCCAGACAATGCAAAGATAATAAAACCACATGCAATTTGAATGTTTTTTTTTTAAATAACAATAATTTTTTTAATGGTCAGGTTTTCTAAAAAAGTTAGTTCAATACATTTGAATAATGATTCTGATAACGCACTTAACAGGGTTTTTGTAATATTTTTTTTTATTGGTCAGGGTGACAAACGAGCACACAGTCCGCTTGATGGTAAGTGGATGCTGTGGCTCATAAACATCTACATCTATCCTCGATTACGAATCAAAATGCAGATGCGTTGTCACCCGTGAGGACTAAGATGGAATCGTTTCCAGTAAAAAGGGTCTCCGTTTCGCAACACTCACCGTACGAAACACAGCAGCATTAATCTACTATTTCACGCTGGTATTCTGTGAGAGCGTGGTCCTTCCCCGATCGAGCCGACCCATTCATGCTACAACTATACTACTAATATAACTGTAGCATGGCTCTACCACGTTTAAAAGTTATTACTTAATCTTAACACTAGACTAAATAAAAATCCTGTTATTTGATCAAAAAACCTGAATTTGTTTAGGTTTCTAGTTTATGATAACATAAGGTAGTAATTTTGTCCTCTTCGGGTTCCTGATCAAAAACTTAGGCTTTTAAAAAACCTGATTTTACTATAAACCTGCGACATATTTAACTTAATATTTCTACTATTTTCAGGTTAAACGGCACAAGCTCAAGCCATTCCACAGTAAATATATCAGAAGTATCATCAAATAGTATGTTTGAATCGAGACAAAATTTAAATGGCTACACTGCAAACAAACGCCCATATTTAGAGCTGCCAAGCCTACCGACAACGAAGAGTATCTCTATGTCTGACCTTGATAGTTGCGAAATTAAAAAAGTACCACTCGACGACAGTAAGTCATTAAGCAACGTGAGTCAAATAAGCACAGGCAAACAAAAGAAACCAAGCAAAATTAGGACTTTCATCAACACATTAACAAAAAAGAAACCCAAAAAAGCAATTATGGTTAAAGCATAAAACCAAAGGATTAGATTCAGGTGGCAAATAAAATTGAGTTCACTTTTCGTATAGAGCCAGTGATTTTCAGGGTTTAATCGGTAAGGTGCTGTCTCTTTTGTGTACCGTTTATGGTAACATGAGTTAAATCATTTTTGCTTTTGATACCGTAAACCAAATACACTGCCAGCGCTTATAAATGTTACCAATTTACATACATACATACATGAACACTCACGCCTGTCACCCAGAGGGGTAGGTATAGACTACAGACTTCCATTTGGCACGATCCTGATACACACCTCTCTTGCTTCCTCCACATTCTTATACCTACGCATACATGCTCGTCGGTTAAGGATACTCCTAATTCGGCCCATTTTTAATATATCGCCAATTTGGTCTATAAACTTTCGCCTAGGACGTCCCTATCCGACTCTTCCATTCACTTCTGCAACATAAATTTGGTTTGTCATTCTTTCCTCAATCATTCTTTTTACATGACCAAACCACCGAAGGCATTCCTTTCTTAATCCTGGTCACAGCATCATCTTGCAAACCTCACTTCTTTTATCGGACCATTTCTCACCCTGTCACTCAGATTCAGCCCTAACATACTTCTTACGGATCGCATTTCTACTGCATGTATTCTACTCTCGTGTTTCTTCTGCCACACCCAACTTTCACTACCATACGTAAAAGTAAGGACTAACACAGCATTGTGAATTGCCATACATGGCTTTTTTGACACATTCTGACTTTTCACAATAGAGTGTAAGTGGCCCATTTACTTTATTGCCTGCGATCAATCATTCTTATCATATTTTTCATCCCTGCTGAATACACATCCCAAATATACAAAGTCATTCACTTGCTCAACCAACTGCTACTAATACAGAATTACATTCAAAAAATCAGAAATTCACATTACTTTAAAAACAGACCTTTGTAACCGTAGTACGAATGATCTTTTGCTCACTAGATGTCGCTATTTGAAACTAAGGTGAACTTTTTTGTCACACTTGTGGATGGTCACACAGTGTTATGATAATTGAAAAGTTGCATTTTAAATAAAAGTCTCCGGTTTCTAGAGCTTGTATATCCGCAAAAACAATGCTTCAGTGGAGTGTTCTTTATTTTTTATACATTTTTTAATTCTTCTAGTTTTGGGAAAATCCGTAGTTTGATTTATCTATTTCTAACCTAATTCATATAAAATATAACAATTTAGTCGCCCTGCACTCCATGTAGTGTAGGGCGACCCCCTACTAGATGGAGTGACGACCTGGTAAGTCATGCAGGAAGTCGTTGGATGCAGGTGACTCAGAACCGTGCTTTGTGGCATTCCTTGGGGGAGGCCTATGAACAGCAGTGGACTTGTGAAGGGCTGTAATGACGACGATGATGATAACGAAACAATAGCCTTTATAATTTTCTAACAAAAGTCCTGCCATGAGATCTGTCAAAATATTTCACCTCATTCCAAAATGTGCCGACACTTTGGTGGCAGAAAATGTTATGGAAGCCATCATTTTTGTTCTATAATAATGAAAAAAAAAGTAACGATTTCATTAACATTGACAAATTAAGGTTATATCATATAGCGTCACATGAAGTTATAACACTACCTTTGTATTTTTGCTGTTTGTGGTTTTTGTTTGTCTTTCACTATGCCAGGAGTCGCGAACCTTTATGTATCAACGCGTCATTTTTCTAAATAAATGTTTAATTAGGTAAGAGAGGTGCCGTAAATTAATTTAGACTTCGTGATTATTGGGAAAATTATACTACTAAATACTATCGACTCACAAAACCTTTATTTACTACAAATAATAAATAAAGACTTTAATAATTGAGACATTTATTACTATATTACATTGTAAAATACATTTGTAATTAATTGAAAAATTAAATGTTTCCTTTATACGCGTAATTAAAATTAAAGACATTTCATTCTTTGTTAGGCTTAAGTACTTAAACGACTTGACACGTTAAAATAGAGCAAGGATAATAAACAGTAACAAAAATAGTCTAATGTCAGTAAACATGATAGGTGACGGAGTGAATTGTCCCTATCTGGAACAATCATTATTATTGTTATTTATACATAAACTCACTAGCAGCTAAAAAGCTGATGCGTATGCGTCTTAATGTTTGGAGATTTTATCCAATCTGTTCTTGAAGGCATTCAATGTAGTAGATTGCATGTGCCCAGCAGCTAATTGACTGCTGAATCAGATGATGTCACGCGCTCAAAATGGATCTCGGGGCGGTGGTCGTGGAACCAAAGAACCACTCCTCGTTGACGCGTCATTGGCAAAGTGGTTCAGCGCAACCGGTGAAACTTCTCCGACGCCTGGATAGACTACAGAAAGGCATTCGACTCGGTGCCCCAGACATGGCTAAGGTGGCTCTTACTGTACAGTCAACCTTGTACAGCTCGAGGGTCCTCCTCGAGCTGTACAAGGTTGACTGTACAGTAAGACACTTCCTCGAGCAGTGTATGGGGCGGTGGAATACGATCCTTTGTCATCTGTTATAGCGGATGACGGCTGAGGAGAACCACATAAGGATAAGGAGGGGTATCTTCCAGGGCGATTGTCTGAGTCGAATCTGGTTCTGCCTCTCTCTGAACCCTCTCAGTTCACCTTACTGGAGGGCTCCGGGAGGAGATTTCAGCTTCGGAAGAAAGGGACAAAAGTGACCCACCTTTTCTATATGGATGATCTTAAGTTGTTCGCCTCCAGTCGCTCCTATCTTATGGAGTTGCTGAACATCACTTGTGAATCCAGCAATTCCATCAGCATGGGGTTGGGGACGGATAAGTGTGCGGTCATCCATGTTGAAAGGGGAAGGGTTGCTAACTCTCAAGGCATAAATTTATCTGTGCCCATTAACTTAAAGACCCTTTCCGAGGCTGAAACATACAGATACCTGAGTATGTCACAGAACATCGCTATCGATGAGGCGGGTATGAAACAGTCAGTTTGCAACGTGTTTTATGCACGCTTGACCAAAGTGCTTAACAGACTTTTGTCCGGTGTGAATAAAACACGCGCATATAACAGTTGGGTCATGCCTGTCCTCATGTATGCTTTGGCATACTCAGGTGTACTCAGACAGCTTAACGCCCTGGATAGAAAAGTCCGCACCACCATGACGTTCCATAGAATCCATTACCCGAAATCATCGGTAATGAGGCATCGGTACTTGCCGCGAAGGCATTGTGGACGTGGCTTTTTAAGCGCGCTTACCATGCATAATCGCGAAGTGTGCAGCCTCCGTAATTACAACCTGGCGAGATCGGATGATCCATTCTATAGTGACGTCATTTCTTGTGATAAAGGGCTTACCCGCCTTACCTATCTTTAGCTAAAGAGCAATGGCAGGGCCCGGCAGTACATAGCATTTCCGACAGGGGGACCGCATGGAAAGAGAAGGAGCTCCACGGGAGGTTCTACAAGGCTCTGAGCCTTTCATAGATACAATGGCCTCCCTCAACTGGCTACGTTTCGGAGATACCGAGGGTTTTGTCAGTGCAGTACAGGATAAGGTTATTAAGAGGAACAACTATCGGAGATACAT
This sequence comes from Parnassius honrathi, assembly GCA_018247895.1. Classification (NCBI taxonomy): domain Eukaryota; kingdom Metazoa; phylum Arthropoda; class Insecta; order Lepidoptera; family Papilionidae; genus Parnassius; species Parnassius honrathi. The sequence goes on along the minus strand of DWHP01009229.1, from coordinate 120 downwards.
CCTAAAGGATGACAGCGTCGATGTCTGTCGAGCTTGTCGCCATCTAGTAGCCAGGATTCTACACCAGGAGCTCGCTCTGAAATACGGTCTCGTGGATCGGAAACTGCCTTATTATAAGTA
>DWHP01009228.1:0-10275 GCA_018247895.1 Parnassius honrathi | reverse complement strand
TTAGTTGTGCGTCGGGTTTGAGACCGGCAGATCCTAAATGGTCCCAACCTGGGCATATAGATTTATTGCTGGGGGCCGACGCGATGGGGTTCATCTTGTTAGGCGAGATACGAGCCCTACATCCCGATGGCTTGTCAGCCATGTCCACTGTATTTGGGCACAGTTTCCTTGTACTGATTCTGTGGTCTCCACCTCCTCCGACGGCCGACCCGCTCTCTGTGGTGGGGGCGTTCCTTTCGGACGTCATCCAGCGGTTCTGGGAAATTGAGGAGCCACCGCAAGCGTCTCGAGTCAACCTTCTGGACCGTGAGTGCGAGTTGTTCTACCAAAATAATACCGACCTTCGTGGCGACGGTCGTTTTGTCACTCGCTTACCCTTTCTTGATTCATGGCCCCTTTTGGGCCAATCTCGTACCCTGGCCGAATGGTGGTTGCTTTCCATGGAGCGCCGTATGCGGCGCGACCCAGCCTTTCGCGACAAATATGTCGAGTTCATGCGCGACTATCAAGAGCTGGGTCACATGTCACCGTCCAACTTCGACTGGGGGTCACAGGAGCACTACTTCCTCCCTCACCATGCGGTCTTGAGGACCTCTGAGAGTAAGATTCGGGTAGTTTGCTAGGCCAAATCGTAACAACTTAAAACTTGTAAAAACGCTCGTTTCTGGCGATAAAACTGTTTGACGGTTTGGGCAGGCGGGCATTCGTTTGGCGGGTTGCGGCCGTGCCGTTTCGTCTGGAACAATCAATTGTCCGCGATGACCGTGTCGGTTAGATGTCGGGAAGTTACGTTAGAATCGTTAGGTCTCGTTAAGATTACCTCCGTTGCATTGTCTTATTTCGTTCATATATCTGATAATGAGGTTTTCCTTGAGATTGAGTGGTTAATTTAACTTCGATTGCCATTTATTTGCGGCGACGAGTTGCTTGGGTGGTATTTTGATATCGTACAGAATAATTTTGCATTTTGGGTGGAATGCTAAAACTTTGTGACCCGGGAGCAGATCGCGTTCCTCTTCGATTATAGTCTTGTGCTAAGTGCCGTTAGACTTGAGTTCAGATAACGGTGAAATCCCACTGGAGTGATGGCACCTTGTGTAGCAGGGCAACGCATGTGGGTCTGTTAGCCGATTACATCGGTGATGTTAGGTTACATTACACACCTTCTTACCCCACTCACACCTACCATTTACTTGCCCCTGACAGTACCTAGTGGTCGATCCTACCTCCGGAATTTGGTATGTTTGTGTTTGCTTATACAGCCATTACATAATAATTATCCATAGGCCATTTGGGCCCGAACCCTCTGGTTGCTCGTCGAGTTGGGTAACTGATGGATTGGACCCTAGCCCAGTCGACTTCTGTCGGGGCAACTGAGGGCCGTAACAAAGACAAAAATTGTTCATTACACTTTCGTTATAATAATAGGTAATCTTCTTTAGTTGAGTGTGGGATGATCAATTTTAATGCTTCTTCAATGAATAATAACGAAAACTTATCGAAATCGATCCGCACATCACAGTCTCATTACACATCAATATGACACCATTTCCAACACTTCGTAAAGTACACACGTCGCGTGGATTACAGTTGTAAACCACTGTAAAATAATCTCAAATTTGAATATTTCTTGAACCAAATGATTAGAAAAAAATATATAAGCTGATTTGTGATCTAACTATGAAATTAATGTGATATTTTCATATATTAATATGTAAAAGTTTTTTTAAATATTATAATCTGAATAAAAAGGACGTATAAATGGTTTTTGTTTTTTAATATGATTAACCGTGGACTAAATGTTACCCTGTTTCATAATTATAATAAAATAAACATACATTTTAATTTATACTATAAAGCTTTCTTCTTATTTTAAATTGAACTACATACGTAATCCACGCGACCATTTATGTTATTTTATAAGGCGCAACCACTGGCAGGGTTAAGTTGTAGTCCCTTTTACTTTTATTGTTTATATGTTGCTAATATAAACTAGTTTCGTAACGAGTGCCGTTGTGCTTGTTTGTTAAATTTTAAACCTAATTGTTACATCTAAGGGCTGACTTAAAAAACACTAATCTCGTTGGGAGTTTGCTTCTCACATTTCGATAATCACTACGATGTTTACAAAATATTATGTACTCGATTATCTTATCGGTAAAGTTCTCGATTATTATTTATGATACTATTTTAAGCCGTTATTATAGAAAGAAAGCATATATCACAGTAAAAATACTTACAAATGGAATGTAACTTCATCTTTTTGTAAATTTGATGTATTAGGCTTCAAATTTGAAGTATTAGATATCCCCCATTCAACTCCCGTTCGCCTCGCTCTATCACATTGTTCGCCAGCTTACTCCCCACGTCAAGCGTGCGTCTAGAAGTTTTACTTTAAAAATTCAGTCCGGTTTCACTTATTTGTGAACTACAGCGCGTTCTGAGAGTTTTCTTCATAATTATTGTTGATTTTGTTTGTTAATATTTTGTATAAACTATTTATGTGCTATTGAGACATGAGTAATTTTTTTTTTGACTCTCTGGTCGAGCTAATGTTTGGAATGGATGAACCAATTGTAATAAAACTTTACGAACCAATAAAGAATTACTCTCTACTATTAGGACTAGGAGTGATCTGGACTCAATTTTGTCCGAAAAAATTAGATACTTTATTAAAATAGAAATATTGGTAGAGTAAAATTAATGGTCTTTAATGATTATCTTAAGCCTAAATAACGCTACATTAATAGATCCCACCCAGACGAAGCCAGAGCGGTTCTCTAGTTATTGTTATTTTAAAATTAATGTACTTACTTGCGTATGCAATTCTTTTCAAATATTTTTGCATTAGTAGAAAATTTCCAATTAATCAAATAATATAGCGTTATAACGATATACCATTATTAGCGGGTTTTCGCAATTGGTACTATGCATGCCGACTGTGTTCGATGTGCTACCATTTCTAATCCCATTCTTTGTCTGTACGGACCGGACTATGCGTGCTTAACCTAACAAATAAGTCACACCCCCACTATTATGATCCACACGCAGCCTGCGTACTACATATATTTCATACATTCAGGATAGTATAGTATATTTCATATTAAAATCTGTAGTAATAGGAATTTAAACGCCCGTCGTAATTCGTAACCATAAATAAATATGTAGTAAGTTAATATTAACTGTTGCTGGCTAAAACGGACGGACAGTATATGGCCACCTTTAACAATATTTTAATATAGAGTTAATAATGTTTACAGACTATACAGAAAAAGAACCTGTTAAAATAAAAACAAATGATCTATGAAGCTACGATTACAATACGTACAGATTACGGATGGAACCCAACTCAACAAAACAAATGTCCGATTCGTGCGCCCATTTCGTAAGTTCTTCGAACGATAATTTCAATCAACGCCCTCGTAATAATAAGTTTTAAATACGTATGGGTATTTGTGTTTTTATAAATTATTGCCTTCAGTCTAATCTTAATTTGAAATTCTTGTACAAATTCTTAAGAAATTTATATTTTGACAAAACAGTAGAGGCTAGTGGAATCAAGTTTCATTTATTCAGTTCCGTGGTTTGCCCGAGTGCTAGAAGATTGGAAACATAATATTAGAAAAATTTGCTACTTCTGTTTACGGGGCTCTATTTACTACTCAAAATGGCAGTGGAGAATGTTCACCTTTCACCATGAACTGAATTGACCAAATCTTATCATCGATGTGTTCGTCGTCCTATCACAAACAAAGCACGGATGTTGAATCTGAGGAGCAGCGTGTGCGATGGTGATAGCAAAGAGTAAAAAAATTAAGCCAAAAATGAACAATACTATGAAAAATATGGATTTTAATTGGACTTCTGGTCAAGAGCCTAACAACCAAGAAGTGGGTGTTCCTCAAGCTATATTCATTCCCCATTCAAATTCTTTGCCGTTTGACGAAAGACGTGTGACGTTGGAGAAACCTATTAAGGTAATTTTTTCCATTGGTATAATTTAAATAAACAAATGAATTTCTTACATGGCCTGTGTAGATAATAGATCAAACAGCTATAACAGATCGGGAAAGGCTTAATTTCAAATGCCTTTTCACCAGAATAAATTTAAAAATTAGTTGGTGAATACAGCACTTCCTTACATGTCTTATAAGTACTTGTAGAAATAGAATGAATATCAAAAACACCTTGAGTTTAATTAGCAGCTTCCCAAAACAGAACTTTTGTAACTGTTGTGTTATTGATGCATAAATTATGTTCCTAGAAGGTTACAGTTGCACACTTTCAATAGAATGTACTCAGTGTTTAAAATCTTTGATATTGTATGAATTACTATGATTATAGAAAATGTTCAAAGATCATCATCATGACTTCTAATAGATAGTTTAATATACAATATATATAATCAAATTGTTGATAGGGAATTGCATTGAATATGTGAGAGCTTGTAATTAACTATATGAAAAATATACCTGTGTTCGGGTGCAGGGGACTACATAAGGCAGATAATGGTTAGGATGACCATATATTCCACTATTACTTAATTAAACTGTTATTTAGGATATCATTGATATTGTATTTTTGATATGTATTTTTTGATTTTACTATTGTTTCATAATTTCTAGAAATGACTTCTGCCTTAAATATTATGCCTGTTTAGTCTTTAACCATAAAATTGCTGTTTTGTTTAACTGGCCACATTGATCTTTTATATATATATAATTACAATTAGTAGTCAAAGTTACGTAATAAGTAGTAAGTTCTAATTTCAATAAGTTTTTATAATTATCGCCTATTATTGGCCATGAACAATGCAAAGGAATGAGTAATGTGTGGTGCCTTTGACAATAAATACATGCATAGAACTGGTACCTCCAACTTGCGAGTGTAGTTTATCGGAATACAAATACGAATTTTCTGCATCTGAGATAGGTATTAAAGCTACAATACTTGTTTTTTCTGTAATTATGGCTAATTGGCATAGTTCTATATGTATGTGGTAGAGCCACGCTGCTGCTATATTATGGTTGTAGCACAATTGGGTCTACTATGGCAAAATAGCATCTTAATGTTGCTTGCTTGCTGCTGATTTGCTTGGTGAGTGTATAGAACCGCAACCCTTTTTACTGCAAATGAGACATTCCATCTTAATGCTCAGGGATGACGGATCTGCTTTCTGAATCTTTATTGGAAATTAATGTAGAGTTCTATGGGCCACAGCATCTACATTAGTATTAGGTGAGCTGTATGCTTGTTTGTCATCCTTATTCTATAAAAAAAGATCACATCATTGCCATTTTTATTTGTTATAGCCAGTTTTTTTATAAATGACTTATTTAGTTGGTGTATCAAGGTAATGGGTATAAACTATTTATTTTTATATCATAAATGCACATGCATGTCATATACAAAATATGCGTTAAGATGTGGAGTTGTGGAAAACAGTCCGTCTTAAACTACTTTAGTTTAAGACGGGCTGTTTTCCACAAAAATTAAAATACTGCTAATTAATTAAATATATGAATTATCTATTTTTTTTAAATTTAAGCAATATTTTGTTTACAGACTAGTTATTATAAGTTACACCATAATATGAAAGTGACAATGAACATTATGATATTATGAAAATAAAATGTACATACAATATCTTATGTTGAGCTGAAAATGGCTCCCTTTTCCTACAGTTGTAATTCGGTGGTAGTCATTAGAAAATGATTAAAAAAGTGCCCGATAATGAAGGACTATGTTTGATTAATTGCCTTAAGGACAAAAATTTTAAAACCTCAGACAGAGGCTAAAGTAGAAACTCTTCTGTGTTTTATGACACATTACAAAATATGCAATTGTTATGCTTATGACTAATAAAATAAAACAAAGAGTGATTGAAAGATTTATTTTTCTTGTTAAAATTGAACAATATCGCACAGAATACAGTGATACAACTAAACATTAAAATTATATAAAAATCAAAAAAATATTTCACTCTCCTATAGAACTTTCTCAATTTTATCATCTTTTTTTCAAGATATAAGCTAACAAATCAAATTTTAAGAAGACATGCCCGGTAAAATGTAGAAATACAACATCTGATTACTACAAAAACAAAACAGAAGTAATTTTAGATAATTTTATTATTATTTAACCCATCTTTTTCTCTTTTAATTATTGGTGAAACTCTCCCAAAATGTACATATTTATTATTTTATTTTAGAATGGAATCATTAAACACAAGATTGCTGCAAGTCCATTGTTTTACTTGCCACTAACAATAAAATATGCTTACTCGCAGTATCGCTGTTTTGTTGATTAAAGCTCCTAATTTTTTTTCATATTTATCACAAACATATGAAATTTAAATTTTCCGTGGCATATAGCTTTTGTTTTGTTGGTATGTGGCATGTCTCTTATATAAGCCTGTTACTGTAAGGATTTTGTAAAATATTTTTCTAAGTGCATTATGCACCCTAAAAAATGGAGATGGTCGAATAGAGCACCTCCTTTTTTGAACTTGGTTAAAAAAGAAAATGAATGAAAAAGTTGATGTTTAGCAGTAAGGGCGTAGATCTCCTCTCATTCCTGATACTGATAGACTAAAAAGACTCGTAATTTTCAACCTTTATCCTATAGGAATCTAGTAGTCTAGGGGGCGGGGCTAGTCTTTATTCAAGACTAGCCCCGCCCCCTAGACTACTAGACACTTTGTCTGTTAGAAGTTTTATGACAATCGGTTTAGCCATTCTGAAGTTTAGCCTGGACAGACAGAATTTTACAAATGGCTATTCATATTTTAATTGCATGCAAATAATCCCCTGTGCTCGTAAAGGGCAGTTATTTTGATAATACATATAGACGCTTCAAATTATATGTATAGATTGAACATTGCCTAATGTGTAACCACACATAGTGTAAGTTGTAGTTTTATTTTATTTTATTTTTATCCATCCAGTAGTTCCAGCATATCAACATAGTTCTAAAAATATATAATTTTAATAGCTCATACCATAAAAATCTTTTTTAATCAATTTCAAAAAGTATTTCAAGAGTATCTCCCTATACTCAATTCAAAACAATTTTTATTTTATCAGTGTTACTCCGAGGTACTTTTTTCTGGGTGAACCGATTTTGAGGACTCTTTTTTTATTTAAAAGCTGATGCTTCTCTTATGGTCCCATATAAATTTGATCAGGATCTGACCAGTAATTTTTGAGTTATCCTTAATAATGCGTATAGAATTGACTTTGAATACATTGATGATGTTCTCATTTTATTTATTTTGATGAGATATGATTCTGGATAAAGTAGTTGAAATTTTAATTCACTAAATCATAATCATTATTATTCTAAGTTGCATTCAAAACCATCTCATATTTTAATGTAATGCTCTATATAGGATCAGTCATCTGCATAATGACACAAAATGACCCATGACCCAAATGAAATTTTTGTACTTACAGCATTCTTTCCTCATTCTGTACAACAATTTATCTCACTCACTCATGTATGGTTTTTTAAGGTTTCAGCTTAAACTTATAACATTGGTTTTGACGTCTGGCCTTTTCTTGTCAATGATTCATCTTACGAATAAGGAATATATATCAGTCCTTATTTTAAATGTAAATCTTAATCATCATCTTCGTCATTATCCTTACAACCTACTGCTGAACATAGGAATGTCTCAAAGTACAGTCCTGAGCCACCAGCGTCCATCGACTTTCTGAATGTCTTACAAGGTCGTCACTCCATCTAATGGGGGCACGTCCTACACTTTGCCTACCTGCTACCTGCCTAGGCTGCCACCCGAGGACCTTTCTTCCCAATTGTTTGTTGGTTGTTCGTGCTATATGGCCGACCCTTTGCCACTTCAGCTTACTAATTCGTTGGGTTTTGTCGGTAACTCTGGTTCTACTGCATATATTCTCGTTTTTAAGTCTCTCGTGCAGAGAAACCCGAGCATAGCCCTCTATATAGCTCGCTGAGTGTCCTTGAGCTTCCTCATACGGCCGGCAGTTAAGGAACATGTCTCACATCAATAGGTCATCAATTTTAATCGTCATTAACTAATAGCAAAAAAGCAATAAAGTATGAGCACTTTATGATGATAAAACGCACATTTTGTGGCACCTGAGTGAAGTTTCTTGGATCTTGCGTCCGTGGCAATTGAGGGTAATATTTAATTTTTTTAAATCAGTAATATAAAATTTTTCATTATTTGGGTTTTGCTTTTTTCTGCAATATTGGTATATTTAAACATGATTACTTTTCAAGCTATGTAAATTAGCTTTGTATAATATTTTTTATAGTATTCTAGGTATGAACGTAATAAAATTTTGTAATTTAGAATCATGGACTCTTAAAATAATTCGTGTCAATTTTGAATATGATTGCCGACGTGGAAACAATGCGTCTCAAACGCCACGCAATATCAATGACGTTGTACGTACTTAGCAGTTAGCACTACGTCAGATATTATATTGATGTCTGTTTAACAAAAACTGTATAGTATTGGTTCACTCGCTTTTGTTCGGGAAATTTCGATCTCGCAAATAAACTTCTTGTCCGCCCGTAGTAGAAGGTTAGTAATGAAGAAACGTAAGCAATAGTGGAAACGGATTAGGGTTTGGCTTTTGGTATATAGTGTGACATGAACCGTGTAGTGGTGTAGTGGCCGTGTAGCCGTATCCACTACTCCATATTGCTCCGTGGGTGTCGTAAGAGGCGACAGAGGGAAGCAAACCACGAGATGAGCAGCAGCATCTTCGTAAGAACAAGTAAAAAATAAAAAACTGCGGTTGCCGCCCCGCCTGCCAAGCGTAGCAACTACGGCAATTATGAGGAGGCAGTCTAAGGGGAGACCTAAGTTCAACTGTGGACTTTTTTAGGCTGTTGTGGTTGTGGTTGGTGGTGGTCTTAACAATATTTGATAATTTGCGGCAAATCGGTAAAATAAAGAAGTTTGACAAATGAGTAGCTCACGAACTGGGTGACTCACAGGAGAGCTCCGCGTCTAAGCTTGCATCATAATGCTTAATCGTCAAAAGGAATTTAGAGTACAATTGATACTTGCGATGAAAAGTGTATCCTATACGACAGTTCGTAGCGTGCATCACAGTGGTCTGAATCAGGTTTTCAAACCAAACAGTGCCCGAAACGAAACATTAGTTAGTAGAAGCTTCATTTTGGTGGTATACTGTTGGTGTTAATTACATTCTCATCAGCTTCCTGCCATTCGCGTCATAGTTACTGCTGACCGTTATTGTCAAGAATTGCCGATGATAGTGACCGTCATCTAATCTATCTTCAGTCCTTGCCCCAGCAGTTTTTTTAATTTCATTATTGCATCGCAGACAATTTTTTATTTCAATGTTTTCTTGCTAAAACTGCAATTTCATAGGTAAAGACATAGCCTGATGCAGGGTAAATATTTTTTCTGAATTCGGTACATTCTAATCTCGAGTATTACAAGTGGACCGTTGATAAAAATTTATCTGTTTACAATTCAATATTGCTAGCATATATCAATGTTTCTTAACCAACTATATACTAACTTTGATAAAAAAAATATTATTATAAGACGATTCCTTATATTTATATTATTTTCACGAATATTCGACATTGAATAAAACTAATTTTACGGAATTTGTCGCGTTTAATTTAATTTTAAATTCCCGACGTTTCGGTTGCTTTGCAGCACCCGTGGTCAGAGAACTGGGGTGTTTGACGTCTCGATGTCGTAGTTGGTCCGATCTACGCAGAATGAGCTTATAGTATCTTGGTCTTGCAGTAGTATGCTTGGGGTTGGATTTAATTTTATTAATTAAGGAGTTCCAAGCAGATGCTAGTAGGTATCCATTAGGGATACCGCATGCTTTTTTTTTAAACATATATAGTGTTTTTCCTTATAAAATGCAAGTATATAGTCTTTTGAGAAATTAAGGAGAAATAAAAGTACACATTATATATACACATACAAATTATTTTTAATCTTTATGTATTTTTTCATATATGAAATTATCGTTTCATTTAGCTGTACTGATAGAGCATGAATAAAGCCAATTAAACGTTGTAAAAAATTTTTTGGGACCGATTTTGTTTTTGTCCCATCATCAAAGATAAGGTAAGGTAGAAGACCTTACCTTTAAAATAATCATAGGAGTCTAAGCAATTTAGATGCATATTAAAAAATATTTATATATATGTATGTTTTGCCGTGTAGTGGCGGTTAAGAATATCCACTACCCCATATCTTCCCGTGGGTGTCGTAAAAGGCGACAGAGG
>DWHP01009227.1:0-10275 GCA_018247895.1 Parnassius honrathi | reverse complement strand
CCAGTCCAGTAGCTTGAAAACGTCTTCCAATGCAGCGGTGAAGAGTTTCGGGGAAATAACGTCACCCTGTCTTACACGTCTCTGCAGTTGGATAGGTTTCGTACTCAGCTGCTTTAAATAGCCCTTTTCCACCGAAACATCCAGAATGTTCCAGCTAATACTAGTCCCGACCGTCTAAGTGCAGACAGTTCGAGTGTGGTCTTTTCTAGAAAGCTTAATTCTCTTATTCGTTACTAGATGGCGCTGTTAGTTAAGAGTTCAGTCATGGCATTTTCCAGAAAGCTCTTGACACTCCTATTTCTGATACTTGATACCAGATGGCGCAAGTGCCATCAACTGTTGCGCGCAACAATATTATAAAAAAGTTAAAGTTACAGCCTAAATACGTCCCACTGCTGGGCAAAGGCCTCCTCTCATTTTTGAGAGTTTTTTAGGGCAAGAAAGTGTCCGCCGCGCTACTCAAATACATGTTGGCGAATTTCAAATGTCTTCAAAATTTCTTTTTCTTATTTCTCAGACATGCAGGTTATATAAGGAGGTGTAAAGTGTACTCTAGTGTGTGTGTGTGTGTGTGTGTGTAAAGAAGTACTAAAAGTAAAATACATAGGTTAAGCGTACTACGAGTATATATGCATATATATAACTGTATATTGAATTAAAACTAATACAACATTTATATTTGATTTTTTTTTCAAATTTTTCGCAGGTTGATAAAATATATAGTATCTAAATCAGTAATAAACAACTTTCAGAATGTACCTTACGCTAAGCTAAATTAGAAGGCGGAAGACTGAGAACTTCGCGGGAAAAGTTAAATGAACTTTCCGAAATCAATCAGAGTGGAGTACTTTATTTTAGCCATTAAAATTATAATCGGCTTACGTTTGAGCACCATGGGGTATGTACCTAAAATTCTGAGACGGAAATTATATTAAAAGTAAATTAAGTATAAGATTAAAGTAAGAACGAGAAAATAAATGGCTTAAATTTAGAAAAATGAGATTCATCCAATGTGTTTAAGAAATAGTCTATGCTTTTCAATGTATGCATTTCGTTTTTTTTTAAATATAGTAGAATATATATTTCAAAAAATGCCCGGCGTATTCGTTCTTGTAATGAAATAAGAAACGTGATATGGAATTTCTATGTTCAGTACACTACTGTACGTAGAAATCCCATAATGAGCGTTCCTTATAATTTCTCAAACAATAGGATAGCCTGTAAGTAAATTTATAATAACTTATTCATGCCCGCTCGCCCTTCACCTGGATCTATTAATGTGTTATTTGGATTTAAAATAATCACTTTAGTATATCAATTTTGCTATTACTAAAAAAATTCTTTTTCTCGGTCAAAATATATATGTGATCACTGCAATGCTAGGCTCTGTAATGTGTTCGTCAAACGTTACAATAGATATTGCCATTCCGATGAGTTTCTGTATGTCTAAGTAGCTTGAAAGTAGGTCCCTCAGCTCCATTTATACGCAATAGAGGCATGCTATAGCTATGTTGAAGTAAAACTTCTTTAAGCACGCTTGACGAAAGCGTTACGGAAAGTGTGATCGGACTAGAACAACGGGAGTTGAGTGGGGGATATGAGCAAGAGAGAACAGTGCGCGCGCACATTTTCTTTCTCTCTTTCTCTCATAGCCCGTAATTTTTCCTACTTCGTTTCGAACAGTTTTACGAATTAATATTTTGTCCAATACATTAAATATTCTACGTTTAAAGTGAATAAAATTTTAAATACATTTTAAAGTTTTAGGGTGAGTAATAACATACGATGGAAGGAAACCGATAATAAATTTAAACGTCGGTAGAAAAATAAAATATGTATATGTGTGTATCATGCGTATATAATATATATACATATACGTATAATACATACACTAATACAATAATATATATATATATATATACAGATTACAGATAGAGCTAAAGAAGTTTTACTTCAGTTGTTTGGTCATAACCACACTCATTTTTTTATGGCTGTAGCACCAATGGGTCAGCTCGATCGGAGAAGGACCGTACTCTCACTGGAAATAGCGTCAAATAGCAGCTTGATGCTGCTTTTTTTCATGAGGTGAATATAGAGAACCGGAGAGAACCGGAGACTTCATTTACTCGGAACGAGGTGTTTCATCATAGTCCTTAAGTGTTACTACGCATCTGCAATTTGATCCTTAACTGATAATAGATGTTGATGTCTATATGCCACAATATCCGTTTAAAACCGGCTAGACCGTGCTTATTTGTTACATATATTCTATAAAATAAAAGGTGGTGTTTTCGATATTACAGAGAAATACTTCAATTTTATTCATTGGTTCATCACACAAAATCTTAAATAATACAAATCGCAAATACATAATACAATAAATATTAACCGCAATCGCCAGTGAGTTGGAAAGAAGGATAATTCTGATTCACTTCCCTAAGTAAGGGTTTCCATTTTATTGAAAGCGAGCTTTTTCACTCACAATGGCGAAAAATCGCCGTGGGCTGTGGATGCAGATAAGAACCGTCCTTAACCCTCGTCACGCCTTTCGCTTTGTTTGTTTGTTTGTTAGTATTTTTATTCCATACTCTTTTATCCCTAATCCGATTGTTTTAGTCGCTAAGACTATATTCTTGTTTTCACTATATTGTTGTTTTCAGATAATATTAGCTTCAATAGCAAAAAAAACCTTCATTTACAAAAATATGTATATATTACAAGAATTGTAAATATCACAGTAGGTTAACAACCCGAATTCGATCCCCGTCAGCATCAATGAAATTTTTAATTGCAATTTTAAATACTAATATACGACGTTCGCTATGGTGAAGGAAAACATCGTGATGAACCTACATGTTTTAGGAATAAAATAATATTTTGATTATACGTGATGTCCGCTATCACGACCTAGAGCAACACGATGGACTCATTCACTCTCTCAAAAATCAGAGGTAGCCTGTGCCCAGCTTTGGGACGTATACTATAATCCCGCTCTGTTTATTTATGGTTATTCCCAGGACAGAGTATTTTCTAAACCGATATACCGATATATCGTACGTATGATACGATAAAATTTGGATTTTCAAATTTCGGGTGCATTTGCAATTGGCAGCTGAATTATGAAGTTAAATATGAAATCCCTTCCCGTCAATTTCACACAATTACCAAAATAATTTCGCCTCATGATCGCTCAATTTGCCGTTCGTTTAAGCATTCCGACGGCAACGACCTCATACATATGTATGCAGCGGGACAGAGCTTAATTGTAGTAAACAAGACACGTACCAGTCACGTACTAAACGAGATTGCAACACGCCTGATTGCAGGCGACTTCTACGAGCATTTGCCGTAAACGATTTGCAATTTCCTTCTTTATTCAGCATAAATCTTCCTAAACTGAAGCAGTTCGATAGGGTATTTCTTATACAAAACACTGAACCTAAGAATGGCAGAAATGTTTTTATCGTTTCTGTAGAAAAGGATAATAGCCTTTTTATAGGATTAGGATGACAAACGAGCACACAGTCCACCAGATGGTAAGTGGATGCTGTGGCCCATATTCGTCCACATTTATCCTTGATTAAAAATCACAATGCGTTGTCACCATTGAAGACTAAGATATAATCCTCGCTTCCAAAGAAAAGGGTCTTCAGGTCTCTTCACTCACCATGCGAAACACAGCAGCATTAGGCAGCTATTTTATGCTGTATTATTCTGTAAGAATGTGATCCTGGTCAAGCCGACCCATTTTACTACAACCATAATATATACAGCGTAGGTCTACTACGTATAACTACGTACGTGGTATACATTGTTATTTAAAAAAATACCGCGTTAGATTATGACGAATGTAACCCTCAGTGCTAAAGTAAATCTTGAAAGAATAAAAAGAGTAAATAATGGATAATTCAACAAGTACTTGTAGCGGGCTTACCGCAAAAAAATATTCAAAAAAGTATGGAAGACACTTGGTACTTGGCTATATAAAAAAAAGTAAACTTAGAACCTTAAACAACATTAAAGGGGTAAAAGTTATTTATTATAATATAATCGCAAAAATCAATACCGACAAATGTAAAGCTACATCGTCACGTTCATGAAGTGGTTAAAGAAATTTAACGTAGCTGGCACCTATAGAATAAAATAAAATTGAATATTTTTATACATAATACGTGACTAATTACAAACCGTTTATGAGACGGTGCAAATCATGCATGACAAGTAGGCAATTAAAAAAATAACGATTATATTGATACTTTGGCGGCCTGTCATCCCAAGGGTATCTCTTTGAGAGCAGGGGCGGCGGCAGAGGCAGCTGAATTAAGTAAATGGCGCAAATATGAGTCTTCGAGGAATGATTACATATTTGTGCCATTTGCTGTAGTGCCTTTCGGTCCGTGGGGTCTACGTGCAGTGGAGTTCTTAAAGGAACTGTATCTACGACTGGTCGTCGCAGCTGGTGATAAGAGGGCCGGTTCTTTTCTCCATTGAGCGAGGAAACGCAGCCAGCGTTCTTGGCACGATATCACGGGGAGCAGGACTTTATGATAATTTTAATTTTTAGTTTTAGTTTTTCTATATTATAGTTTTTTTATATTGTGTGTAATAAATATTAATTGTTAATATTAATATTAATTATACATATATTTAAAGGTAGTTAATTATTTTATTTGTGTATTCTTATTCATTAAAGTTACATAATTCTATGTATATATATGGTATATTTAATAAACTTCATTGAAGTCGTTGGAGCCGTTTTCGAGAATTGCGATTACAAACCGCAGATTTCTTTATGTTACTCGTATATTTAATTAATAATTGTTACTACTTACAGCAACCGTAACGGGTATATTACTATTTTAATTTACGGAAAAATTAAAAAAAAATCATACCATACTTATGGTGCATTTCATGCTTTTGTTAGCAGTGGAAATTGATAGGCTAAAATGAATGGAAAGATAGATAGAATACATACAACCCCAAATATATTTCGTAATTTTTCAAATTTCATAAAATCGACATCTTCAGTAGTTGGTCATTCTGGTCGCTATACTATTTTTTTTGGAACACAGATGCTCAAACATTTCCGTATGAAATGAATGCACCAATATTTATTTTTTAAGATTTTTAGAAATAAAATTCGCAAAATTCGTTCATGACTTGAAAGCCTCAACGTTCGTGAATATTTTAAAAAAATCAGTTGGTTGTTCCTCTTTTTTTTGTGTTTTTGCGTGGGTTCCTGGTTCTATTAGATTTGTAATTTGACCCAGTAGATGGCGCTGTTGCCAAGATTCAAATGTAGCTGTACACCGCTAGGTTTTATACTTTTTCAGCCTATATATACTTATATGTATATGGAATTGTTCGTGGGAAATGGCTTTAACGAGTCGGATGAAATTTTGTATTATAATAGTGATAACTTTGCACGATTATCTAGATGTTATATGTGTGATTTTTTTTCTAATGCTGAGCAAAGCTTTGTCGCTCTTGTATATTTTATTTCATGTAGTGTTAGGAAGGGCGGTGGAAGATAAAAGAAAATATGAAAGATTGTGATTTCTCAATCATTATAGTAGTATCGCGCAGGAGAAATCAGTCAGTTTTTCAGGGATCAGTCGTTCGTAAGGAATTGGTAATTCTACGAGGCTTAATCACTGTCGTGATTATGTCTGTTGTTGTGTATATTACTTTATGTTATGTTATATTACGGGGATGCTGCCCGTATCACAAAATGATAAGCAGGCAGTATTGCTGTTGGTTTGCATACTTCGTTTATTTTTAATGCTATCTTGTATTTAACATCTAATTGCTTACTGTGTTACATATTTTTATACGTGTTAAAGCCACGCTGCAGCCATATTATGATTATAGCCTGAAAGGGTCGGCTTGACCGGGGAAGAACCACTTTCTCACAGAATACCAGCGTAAAATAGCAGCTTGATACTGTTGTGTTTCGTATGGTGAATGTATAAAACCGGAGTCTCGTTTTGCTGCAATCGAGGCATTCCATCTTAGTCCCTAGGGCTGACAACGAATCAGCATTTTGAGGTTAAATGTAGATGTCTGTGGGTCACAGTATCCACTTTCCATCAGGTGGACTGTGTTATCGTTTGTCAATCTAATTCTAAAATGAATTATGCCCGATTTGTGTTGTTACGTTATTAGATAAAGCTGTAACCGCGTTACTTTATTTTATTTATATAATTTTGAGACTAATTTGTAACAATAATTTTTTACATTTACGCTACACATTCACTACAATTTTACATCACTCAGGGCTACGTTGCAGTTTGCAGCTTGTGATAACATCCTAGGCGGCCTCCGCCAATGCATCAGATTTGGTAGACCACAAATCCTCGAGAATGAACCTTGATACCTACCAAGCATGATACGTGATGCTATTGACATTTAAAAAAAATACGAGTTTCAATTGAGAAGAAGACGATCACCTGCATAACATTATCGTTACTGTCTATTAAAGTTCACTCCTGAACGTAGAACTCCTCACTTGATTGCCTCATAGGGAAGATATTCACTCATAGATGCCATGTGTAGCTGCGGATTGTCAATCGTAGTTTTTTTATCGTTATCAGGAAGGCACTGCTGTCCATCTGCTGATTTGTTTCCCTGTGTCACCTCTTACGACACCCAGGAAATGATAAGGGGTAACGGAAATCCTTACAAACCCACTACATGGTCAACCACCTACTAGGGATTCCGTAATTAATAAAGTTTATACTAAACCAAGCATACCAGTCAAGGCTTTAAGACACGGTAAGGACATTCTACGTAGATTTGACCAAAAGTAATTACTATAAAGCTGGCTTAACTTCGTCGATAACTTCAGTCTCACAAGCTTCGGGAATTAAATGTAAGTAAAATTATACGCGATAAAATCCGTTAAAATTATTTTATTCAAAGTATTTTGTAATATATTAAATGGGATTATTTTTATAGTAATTAGATGAAATTTTCCTCTGATTTTGAAGCTGACTATCCGAAAATAGATGAAACCAAAACAATCCAAGCTGCTCAATCAGCTATAACGATTAACAGCGACGTGACTCGAACGCTTAATGCGAACATGGCTCTCGCATTATGAGCAAATTGCCTTTGATGATAGCACTCAATAACGGTTATGCAAGCGTTAGCTACTCAGCCGGGTAGTTACTTAAAAGTCGAAGTAGCTTAGGGGTTACTGTGAAATTTACAAGCGCTTAGTTTGGTGTAAATTCTCTTACATGGATATAAGACTATGAACGGGTGGCAAAGTTGAGAAATGTTGGCAGCAAAAGGTACAGGTGTATTATAGTTGTAGCAAGAATAGGTCGGCTCGATCGAAGAAAGATCACGCTTTCACGGAATACCAGCGTAAAATAGCAGCTTAATGCTGCTGTTTCATATGGTTAGTGTAGAGAATCGGAGATAATTTTTACTGGAAACGAGGCATTCCATCTTAGCCCTCAGGGGTGGCAACGCATCTGCATTTTAATTCCTAATCGAGGATAGATGTAGATATTTATAGGCTACAGTTTTCACTTAACATCAAGTGGACTGTGTGCTCGTTTTTCACCCTTATTCTATTAAAAATACCTCTGGGAATGAAGTGTTCGCTTCAAGCCTGTTTCTTAAGCATGTTTTGTTAGTAGTTTGTAAAACCTGCTATGTTGTAAAATATTATTTAAAGAAAGCCCTGCTGGATTTCTTGCTGGTTCTTCACAAAAGTGGTGAAAATAATAATAAAAATCTTTCAATAATAACAACTTGTAATGCGTATTGAATAAAAATTATTCTATTTTACTAAGCACGTACTAAATAGTTATTTCAGGTCGCCATGTGGTAGTTGCATAAGAACTCGCTCTATCTCATCTCTTTAGTTTTCTCATCTCTTCAGTTCAAGCTTGCGATAGATAACGGTTTAAGCATCTTGTATTTAAAAGAACCCAAGCTGACGATCGGAAACTTCAACAGTGCTGGACAACCGACACTGCGACTGTCAAGCCGCCAGTTAAATGTGGCGATGAGGAAATATTAATAGTAACAGCGTAAATCTGAATTGTTAACGGACTATAGAGAGCGAGTTGGAGAGTATTTTTTTCATACATAAATTCGCCGTTCTAGTAAATTTGCATCTGTTATACTCGTATATGAAGGATTATTATACTACCTATGGTAGCCTCTTTCTTAGAACTCTTTTCATAGGACTTTGCTTCGTGGCATTCCTTGGAGAATTCCTATGTTCTGCGGTGGACTGTTGAAGAGCTGTAACGATGATGATGATGGTAGACTCGGCGACTAACACGGGATAGAGAAGTATTAGATTTTCATAGGTCATGATACGGTAAAAAAATGACATATATACTGGTATATTTAATATTTACGCGATCACTACACATTTAAATAAAACTAGTTTTTACAGATTTTGTCGCGAATATTAACTTATATTCTCGAAGTTTCGAGCACTTTACAGCACCCATAGCACGGGGTAGTGGGGGACTGAGGTGTTTGTCGCCCCAATGTTATACAGTGTAGTTAACCGTGGACCTCCAGATTAAAATTATTAATTTTTGTTCCGGTCTACGCAGTATGAACTTATACGGGGTGGTTGAAAAGAAACTCCCTATCTTTATTTGGTTGTAAACTTTACCAGATTCAGCCAAATTCATGTGATCTTATATAATTTTTTATTTATAGGATGAGAATTAGGTAAAACAACACAAAAAGGCACAAAATGTGGAAGAGCAAGCGCAAATTGCCTCTCGCTACGAAATGTGGCAATTAATAGTGGAAGTGCAAAGGTGGTGGCGGAATTTCAATGAACCTCATGCTGTCATGCTCGAAAACAGAGTTTCGCCAGTTTTGTAAACGTTTGATAACATTGAAAATAGAGTATTTATGCAAGATGGAGCTCCACCAAACTTCGCATCGAACGTCCGACAGTAGTTGCATAACCGCTTCCCAGGGCGTTGGTGAGGTCGTCGCGGACCACACGAACGGCCTTCTCGTAGGCCGGATCTCACGCCTTGCCATTTTTTCCTGTGGGGTTCGGCAAAGTATGAAGTCTATCGCTCAAAACCTCACACTCTTGATGTACTGGAAGTAAGAATTCAGCAAGTGCTCACAAATGCACCTCAACACTTTCTAAGTCCATAGCAGATATTTCATACGTGGTAGAGCCATGCTGCAGTTATATTAAAAATATAATTGTAGCCTCTGGCTTGGGAAGAACCAACAAGAATCCCAGCGGGACTAGTATTGGTAGCGGTCACCATGGGAAAATGAGGCATTCCACCTTAGTATTCAGGCGTGACAACGCATTTCCGTTTTGATTCTTAATCATGGATATATGTAGGTGTGCTAGTTTGACATTTAACCTATAAAAACTTAAAATATTACAGTAGGTTAAGCTAAATTTAGAGTCAGTACGAAAATTTACTTAAAGTTTTTTTTGACCGTCTGCACTGATGAGCATCGTGCACTGATTTCAAAACGGAAGCTTGTGGTTTTGAGAACAGAGAAATGCTGGTCATAAAGTAATCATTGCTTATCGCTGGGCTAAATACATCAAATGAATAAAATTAGATCCGAAATGGTCTGGAAGCCAGAATAAACACATAACCACATTTCATCAAACGTTACGAAGCTCCACACTTTATGAGTTTAATTTGTGGTTTAATGGACATCAAAGCGAAACTTAAGTAAATGTTCAGCCTGCAGGAGTGAAAAATGCTAATTTGAATGGGCACACTACATAACATCACTATTAGAACCTCTTTACCCCTCAAACGCCAAGCGTCCAAATTCGACCGCTTCGATTTTCTGTCGAAATTCGAGAGGTCAAATTTCACCGCACCCACCCACAGTGCTTTAACACATAATACTTATGTTTTGGAGACTACTTTTCTATGAAGAAGTTTGGCATTATAAAATCAATATGAAATGTTCAATCCTCCAGTGGAATAAAAAGGAAGGTAGTCTATGGATATTTATTTAAAATCTACGTTCATTTCGTACGCCATTTCAGTGTGAATGTTTTCTAGTGTGTTATAAGTGTTTTATTATAAACTTATAATGAAAGTTTTTGTGTGAATATAATTTATCTTTTGACGTAAATAATTTCGAGAAATATATATTAAATTAATTGTGATTTTCATGCTGCCGACATCCTCTTGGTACGTTTTTTTTTTTTTTTTTCTACCAAAAAATATAAGATTTTTTTTTTTCCTCACACCTGACTTCTTAAGACCACAGGATAGAGAATTTTATATAAATCTT
>DWHP01009226.1:0-10276 GCA_018247895.1 Parnassius honrathi | reverse complement strand
CATAATAAATAAACAGAAACAAGTATTATATTGAAATTTATAATGAATTTTATTGAAAATAAATGTACGACAAATTCCATGTTAGGTTATTTTTAGCGACGCTTTTCGTGAAGCTCGCGAGCGGTGTCGAACATTGTAGCTGGGACTGCAGGGTTAAACTCAGCGTACCTAGTTTATTTCGCGACGAGTTCCAATAGCGGTTACCAAAGTACAACTTCAGGTCACTCCATCAAGTCCGGAGGTATGGTCTCATCATAACTAACAAAATGAGCCCTAGCTCGGCACACCTAGTTCTTACTTGTCCAGGAGTTCCCGTTGTAGTCACTAAAGTAGTTCAGGTCCGTCAAGACCGAAGGTAAGGTCTCATCATCAATATCAAAACGAGCCCAAACTTCGTACACCTAGTTCTACGCGGCGATGAGTTCCAATAGCGGTTACCAAAGTACACTTTCAGATCACTCCATCAAGTCCGGAGGTAAGGACTCATCATAATTAACATCGCAAGAATAGTCCTGTCTGTGATGATGGCCCGGTTCCAGTAGTCCGGCGTCGTCATTTTCGAGTTAGAATGCCTAGTTCAATAGTGACATCTGTTGCTTTAATTTTTTTGTTTATTTTTGGTTCTTATAAGCATAATATAAATAGATAACAATTTATGAAAAAATATTTTTAACCACAAACTTTGCAATAAATTTTCATAAATATCATTTGTTTTCGCAATAGTGGAGCTAAGAGGTAGTTGCGTCCGAAGAACATTTAAAATCTCTTAACTGCTACGACTAAGTGGACGTAGTCGTGACTGCAGTGTTTTTTGTACCTGATACGTTTATAGTACCTTTAACATATGAGTCATTGTAGGCCGGGAACTTTAAAATCTCTACAACATTGGGAAATTTTAAGTAGTAAATTTATATCTAACAGACAAACAAACAAACAATCAGACAAGAAAGTAAGTTAATATTGAATAGTCATAAAGCTCCCATTTTATATAAATGCTTCATGTTACTCTTCAAGTTATTATAAAATCAATTGACAATTCGTACCGAACAGACAAATAACAAAGAGAAAGTTAAGAGAGCTAATAATAAACGTTTAAAAAGTATTTTCTTAATAAAAGATATATTTAAAGCTTATAAAAGGACATTATTATAACACAGATTTAAATATGTAGACAATATATTATTTGGCATAAAAATAAAGGCAGTTTCTATGTTACAACAGTTTCTCTAGCTGTAGTATACAAGCTGGCGGCAAAGACTATGTCTCTCTTGATCGCAGTGGAGGCTTCCATCATTTTGGCTTGCAGTTTAGGATCTCCAATGGCAACGGCTGCGTCTTTGACGTCAATTAACAACTACAAAAAAATAAACTGGCTTAACAAAACCATACGAAATAACATTAGGTATATAATACTTATATACTAAGCATTTGCTTCAATATGTATGTTGTACAACAACTACTTCTTAGTATTTAAAATGAAAATAAAAAAAATGTTACTAGTTTCACGTAGGTAACTACCATATTAAGGTCTTATTTTAGGCTTATGTACTTGAGCGAAATTAGAAGTCTAGTCTCTCTAGTTTTTTCGTAACTGATCTTTGCTTTTACTCTTGTGATTTATAAGATTAGAATTCGGGTTAAAGTAAGGTAAGTCAGATAGTTAGTACGTAAGCCCTATACAACACGATACATTTGAACGAGGGTACCATGATTTAAAAAAAATTATAACAAGAAAAATGCAGTTTTAATGTTTCTTAGTTCTGTGGATAGTTACAGTCTAGCTACGTCTCAATGCTAGGCACATGCCTCCTCCCAAATATGAGAGGGTTTTAGGTTAAAGAAATGTCTGCAGCGCTGCCCCAATGCGTGGTGGAGTACTTCACTTATCTTCGAAATATTTTTTCTTATTTTTCAGACATGCAGGTTTCTTCATGATGTCTTCCTTTACCGCCGAGCACGAGGTAAATCACCACTTAAAACTAGAGATGGGCCGAATATTCGTTTCATTTTCGATATTCGGCATATTCGGCGGTTTTACCGAGTATTCGCACTCGGTCGAATATTCGGCTTAATCACCAAACATTCGTTTAAGTGGTACTCAAAGTGTGCATTGTATTAAAATCTACGAATTTAGTAATGCGATTCTTTCATAACTCTATTGTTGAAAGTATTTTATTTCTGGGTTAAATCTAGTTGCATAGCGTTATATTTTTGAGGCACCGTAGATTTATTTCCAATTATAGCAAATAGAAAGCTTTAAAAATGTTTTTGGAATCAAACAAAGAAACATTACATTACATTGGTACTACATTTTTCACTTTACTTTGTAGTTCAAATAGTAGATCCTCTGCAACTCATTTTTATCACATAGGTAATTATCAATCTTCACTAAGAACACAACGAAATACTTTTTTCTCACAAAAATAGTCAAAACATAAGCATGTGCCGACAATTTGCTCAGTACACGATGATGCAATAACATGTTAGGTGTGGCGAGGGAGCGAGAGGCAGGGTCCGGCGTAAAAAGTTTCGACATAAATTGGTTACATATCGAGGCGATCCCGCAGAATAATATTCGGTTTGGTAAAAGTTTTACCGAACTTTCGAATACGAATATTCGGCCCATCTGTACTTATGTAAAACTGCAATTAACAATTTCATTGGTGCTGGCGGAGATCGAACCCGGGTTGCTCGCGTACTGTGAAATTTACAGCGATTGCCCAGCCCCTGAGCTACCACAGCTCTTTTGTGGATTTTAGTGGAGTGATGAAATTTTATGGATAATTAGGCGTGAAATAATTCTAAACACTACTACACTTAATTACAATTTATTAAGAGTGATAATTTTTTTAGATGTAAAGGAGACAATCGTTTTTGAGCGCACTAGAAATTTTAACGACCCCCAATGGTATTATATTTTAAAAAAGGATATTATTGTAAGTAGTCTAAAGATTTTATGAAAATTTAAACAGAATCAAGAAATCTGAAAAAAGAGTTGTTTTGATATTCGTGTTCACGTCATTGGTTGTGGTAATGTAATATTAAAAAATAATTGTGGTAGAGATGTGCCAAATGTTAAGAAAGTTACAGTTAAAATTCACGTAACTTGAATTGAAATCGGGTTACGTAAATCGAATTGGCGGAACAAAGCTGTTTCAATTTGTAATAAATTATTTTTATATTTGTTCTTCCATCCAACACAATTATTATATTAAGCTTAAGGTGTAGTCATATTTTTAGTTTGCGTATAGATAATCTCCATGAAATATTATCACTCTATAACATAGGCATTCATTTACCATAAGAAAAATATGCGATAAAATTTTGTGACTCTAGTCACTCGGGTTATTTATCATGTACTGTAGTCAAGTTTTCGAGTAATGCGAATAAACTATTTACAGTCCCCGTATCGAGCAAAAGTTTATCACTCGAGTTGAGAGTAGCAACCTTAGTTAAAGTATTTTTAAAGAGGCACCTTTATTAAATATGTGGCAATATGAAATAAAATACAAATATTTAATATTTATTTATTCGTAGTATTACCACGTTTTTTTTACGTCTGTAGTATTTTAAAATCTATAAACTGTTTTTACATATCTTACAAATCGCTTTCTTCACGATATAATTTTTTTCAACATAAAGCCACACTGACGATTTTTGTTTCGTTGTTTCAATGTTGTCACTCATAAAAAGAAGTACATTTCAATTGCCTTTTATGTTATGCACTTCATATGAACAACAATGATAGCACAACCACAATATTATAAATCAAACTAAGTTCGTATTCGTTTACAACATGCCAGATGCAAATTTGAATTTGGAATTGGATGTAAACCATGACGTCGCTCGCGGCGACTTAAACTGCAAGGGAATTAGTGAAGTGACACCTATCTAGTGCTTTCCGAATCAAAACGGTACACCGAGTTGGCTCGATAACTCGAGTGCAAGCGCGTTAATAATTTGTGTTTTTATCATTACACAACCAGTTTAAAAGATCTTTCTTACTATATAGCGTGTGTAGGTAATATTATAAATGCACATATTATTTCTTAGTCACCATATTACTTTAATGATATTTGGGATGTATACTTACAATCAATCAATACATGAAAAGAAATAGTATCCACATCACATTTGTGCTATAAGAACTATAATTTGCCGTAACTATTAAAAGGATTTTCCATCATTCTATAAATGCTGAATTACGAGTATATTATATTGAACAGTGCACTATTTTAACTTATAATACCGGTGAAAACTACTAGAAAATCGCTTTTAGTTTATTTTTAGGTTATTGTAAGATTCATATTTTAAATTTTAATTTCTCTGTACTCCGTTTAGATGCGGTAAAAATAATATTACTATTGTAATCTATAGGTTATAAAGAATAAATCGACATGCATTTCATTAAGTTTCGCTAAAATTTGTGGTGGGCCCATTGTCCATTGAAAAAGAAACTGTCTCCTTTTTGTCAGGTTATTAGAAAATAGGAAAAGGCTTTTGGCACGCCAAGGCAGAGCGAATTTACCATCTATGTATACTTCATCACCACTTACCACTAGATGGGATTGTAGTCAAGCGCTGGCTTATCCTAAGTAAAAAAAGTATTTAAAACGCAAAAATCAATCATAATTTTGTTTTATTATATTCTACCGTAAATTGGCTCTTTTTCGTTATAACTATTTACTGTGTATTAGCGTTGCCATTCACACGGCAATTTGGGTCTATTCAGCAATAAAACACGGTACACGGCAATCAATTAGTTACTAATTTTTTCCGATAATTTTATCGATAGTCATAAAAGATATTCATTTTTTGAAAAGTATATTCAAAAGTATATACTGCTGTTTATTTACTTTATATAGTGTGGTGTGTGAGTAAATTATTAACATGGATAGAGGTGAAGAACCGCGTACTCCAAAAAAACAAGTGTGCTTATGACCACACGACTGAAGTAAAACTTCTTTAGTTCCATCTGTATATATATATATGTTTATATATGTATAATATATACATACGTATCTTTGCCACAGAAACAATTTACCATGACCGCAACGATCTCTGATTCTTACAATGGGTGTTGCACAAATGATAGACAATATGTATTCTTCGTCTTTGTTCAATTTATAGGAAAAAATAAATATAAATTGAACAAAGACGAAGAATAAATTTTGGATACGATAAGAAATTTGTATGATGACCGTGAAGAATAATGTTTATATGTCATGTTTAACATAATGTGTTAATTTAAAGCAATTTTGTAGTTTTCATTCCACACGGCAATCCAGATCCCAAAACACGGCAACTTAAAATTTCTGTAAAATATGTGTGTTGTATGCTGTTAGCTATGATCGAAATTATATCTACTGTATTTATTGCAATAATTTATTTACTATTAATCAGAAAAATAATAACCTCATGTAGTTGTTGAATGCATCTCACAATAATGCCCTCTTGGACATCCGTTAAGTCCATTATTTCCGCAAAAGGCTTTTCAAGTGCCCATTCGTATACCACTCTTATTAATCCGAAATTCAGTCTTTCTGATTGCCCTTCAAACTGACCAACCTGTAGATTAAAAATACATAATGAATTAGTTGTAGTTTATTTGTAGAATGTAGTATATTATAATTTAAAGTATATATAGCATTCTTTCCAACATTTGACCACATATATTTGATTCATAATATAATCTGTAGCACATATGTAGAATATCTCTTTTTTTCAAATGACACTAAGCTGCAAGATGTGCGCGCTGCTTATATAAGAATGAGGCTTTGTTAACTGACCATGAGGCTTTGTCAACTGACATATGGCAAAAAGGTCTATTCCTCACCGATTCTAATTTTATCACGGACTAGCGATGGGGAACAGCACTAACAGTTGTTGCGGTCTCGGCTTTGAGATCATCAGCTCGCCTGCCCAGCGTGTGATCGTGATCACTTCTGTGTAATGCATGCCAACTGGTGTTGGCTTGAAAAGGGAAAGTCTATGCACAGGCGTAGACTTAAAAAGGCTGTTGATGATGATAAACATTGTGTCATTGTTTGAGCTGAATAGTGTCCACAATGTTTGCGGAGGTACTGACTGTTGTTATACGATCGTCAGAAAGCGGTGCACTTTCCAACTAAATCGCCTTCGCTCCTGCACAAACAGCAGCCTGAGCGTATTTGGCAACAGGAGAGACTCGTATACGTCTGCATAGCGTAAAAGCAGAGAGACGTAGTTTTCTATTAATTTTCTCCAGTTTTTTTATTTTCTTTACTTGTTTCTTTTTAACTATTTTACTAACATAGGATAAGTTTATTATATTTGTTACATTACAAGCTAAGCATTATTTTCCAGTTGATAAATTTCACCATCGCACATCGCGACAAAACTCGATAAACCATTCATACCATCTGCATGATTGGCGGTCCACCACTGTTTGATTTACTACAAGTTTCCTTCCTCGCACAACTTCCTTGTGGAATCGACTACCACCAGTGATTTTTTCGGACCGATACGACTTAGGGACGTTCAAGAATGGTGAGCCGCATGTTCATTTGCCCCCTCTTATATAATAATAATGTCTTCCAGACCGAATTTCAGTCAGTCTTAACGGAGAGTGCGCAGGACAGGATTGTTACCCAAGTGATGCACAGGAGTTCTCTCTA
This sequence comes from Parnassius honrathi, assembly GCA_018247895.1. NCBI lineage: Eukaryota > Metazoa > Arthropoda > Insecta > Lepidoptera > Papilionidae > Parnassius > Parnassius honrathi. Next base: position 3,620 of record DWHP01009226.1, on the reverse strand, counting down.
TTTCCTCACTCTCATAGTCCGATGAGACGATAATTCGACACGAGCTGGGAGAGATTAGGCGCAGGGCCAACTTCTTTATGTGCTTTCCGAGGTACGGGGGTAAAACAGCGCCAACTTCATAACTTCAGCCAGCTACTGAGAATTTTTTGACATAAAAATCCAATTACTGATTTTGGCCCGAGCTGGGATTTCAGCCCGGGACTCCATGATCAGTAACTGCATTTACGATCACTAGACCAAAAAGTCAGTCAATAAAAAAATCTAATACGCATACACTCTTTTGCTTAGTTCTCACGCATACTTCGTATATATTCTGTATTGATCAATTACACGTGGTAATAAACAACAACATTAGGCGTGCTATACACATATACAGATTATAAGCGGTGGAAACAAATATGTATATGTTTTTATTGTAATTCTGCTTACTTTTAATAAGTAACTAACTACACAACTACTACTTTTGAAGATGCGTAAACGATGAAAGGCTTAATCCCGATTAAAGAAATCTGCTTTGCTATATAAGCAATAATACCGATTCTAACAGGTTTGCATAAAATGTGACTTTTATAACAGTCCTACAGGTGATATAAAACCCAGACTGATTTCGTGGCATCCATAAGCTATTAAATTCAAGGTACCCAGCATAGAAATGTCGCGTTTAAGATGCGAAGTGTAGACTACCAATCCATCTACTAAACATAATAATTTGAAATTGAAATAATTCGTACTATAATATGTTTTACAGTAAATCAATACCGGAAGTCATTTAGTCTGGTTGCTATCTATAATAAATTAGTGATCGGCGTAGGTAGTGTTATTCCCGGGATTCAGTGACCGTTATCTCAACATGGATATGCCTTTTGAATTCCGTAAATATATTATTTATTAATTTTATCATACCCATTTTTTTATTGACTACTATTTTGGGAATTCGTATTTACATACCTATTCAGCTCTATGCACATATTTTAATGGTACCTAAAGTCATCCCTTTCCCTTGCCCTTTTGTAGCTCATCGCGGGTGAGGTGAGGACTCGGTGTCACTTTACCCATTCAGTATAATCTAATATAAGGAATGTTTATGGCTTGTTTAAGATTCTACATTAGTTTAACTTTCAATCTGTGTAGAATAAAAGCGGGCTTACCGTGAACAAGTTTGCATAATATAATCAAGAAATACGCTTAACATTACGCGAGTGGCGCAAAATTGCGAGGCAGTCTTTACGATTTTTATGCTACAAATCTAGAAATTCTACATACGTCATACCTAGAACAAAATATATTTTCATCTAGAAGTTGTTGTCTTGATTTTATCTTTATTATTTAAGCATCTTCATATTTAACAAATTATTATGATAAAAAATGGTGCTTATTAAATTATAATACGAAGATTCAGTTTCTCAACTTGTATACTACATATGAGCAAACGAACTACAGACAAGGTGATTTCTTACGAATTGTAACATAGGAATTTGTTTAACATTGATGGTCATTGAAAAGTCATTGTGGTTGTACTCACAACGACATATCAAGTTACCTTTTTCCAGTATAATAAGATCCCGCTTATTGACCAGTAATATGGCAAACAGCATCGCGCTGGACCAGCTTATACTAGAAATGAGTAGTTTGATGTTTCATCGTGCATGATATTTTAAACAGTTTAATTTCATTAAATACATCGACATTCAGAAAAATACTCTCAGGAATCCCGGGGCATGTCCATATTAACATTATCATTCAAGTTCATTGACTCAAAATGGCACTACCTACGCCGACCACAAATAATAATATAAATAAGAATGGTGGTCATAAAATAAACGAGAGAAAAGAAAGGTTACTTACCAAATATTTAGATTCGATCGCAGTCAAGTCTTGATCAATGAGCTTAATGGTTTCGACTCCTTCCTTCAATTTCTCCGTCAGTTGTTGTTCAACGTTAGTTTTCGCTTGGAAAACGAAACAACTCAACAGTGCTGCTATTTCCGCCGGATTCTTGTCCGTGAATACGTTACGGAACACCAATTCTGATATAATCAATTCATTAGTCCCCATGCCGCATGCTACCCTTCCTTTTAAGATCACACTGTCATGTTCATCTATATAATTCAATTCTCGGAGGACCAGTAGTCTTCTTTGATAGTCCGGATAAAGAGCTAAATTTTCAAACGAAAGGAGACGCTTGTATTTGTCTCTCTTTCTTTCTGCTTGCTTCCGTTCGTAAACTATTGCGAACTCTGATTTAAAATTAGCTATATCCGTCGATTTTTTTTGAGATTCTATATCTGCCTGGAAATTTCATCGTCGGATATTTTAAGAAATATAGATATATAAAGTCAAGTTACAGCCTGTATACGTCCCACTGGGATGAGAACTGAACCCTCATTTTTGAGGGGGTTATGAAGCGAAAATACCGTGTAGTGGCGGTGCAAGAATATCCACTACCCCATACCATCACGTGGGTGTAGTAAGAGGCGACAGATAGAAACAAACCAGCAGTATGGCAAATATATGAGACAATCAGTGGGGGAGGCCTGTGTTCAGCAGTGGACTTTAATAGACTTTAATAATATGGACTTTAATTAACGCTAACAGTATGAAGCAAGTTGTGGGCCGCGCTGCTCCAGTGAGTGCTAATGCGTCTCTGAGCCAGGTACCATGTATGTGGTTCATATTTTAACAATACATATCTTACAATATTTTTTAATATAAAACAATAAAAATAACTGCATATTTGCAAATGTTTTCTGTATAGACAGGTTTAATAATTTTTCATATTTATTGACTACGACGAAGCTGCATCCTCGGAACTAGTTTAACCATATTGTTCATTTATTTTTATGTTTAACTTTACATTACACCCAATAGATTACGAATGGAAATGGTATAAAGTAAAATTTATCTAAATTAATCTTTTTTATTAAATAGTGTTCGAACATGCTGGATATTCGCTTGTTTAACTAACCACATAACTACCACTAACCACATAATAACCATAACTGGTTTAATCAACGAATATGTTGGATGTATCGTGAATCAATTTGTCATAATTACGAGGGTATCACAGACTATATTATGTTTAATTATAGCGACCCAAAAGTTTACTACTGAACATAGGTCTCTTCCAAAGATATCCTGAGCGGGTTGGCTAACATAGTTTTAAAATTATTATTAAGATGTTGTCATTCATTTCCTGTTTAAGTTTACATCTGTCGCCTACTACGGCATCCATGACATGACTTAAAAATTAACGTCTGCTCCATACTAGGATTTCCTCCTATATCGTGGGAGCTTACGTACATATATTGCACATGTATTAACATCCAGACCCGGAACAATTATTCACAGGCCATACAAATATTTGTTCCATGCGGAATTCGAACCAGCGGCCCTCAGCGCAACAACTCAATGCTAAGCTACTGCGTCACGGAGCTGTCCATACCGAAGTCAGTTAGGTAGTTGAGGTAGTGGATTCTCTTCATATGACATCAGTAAAAGCTAATGAATGGTGTATGGTATCATCACTTGCAGCAGTTGCGTCGTTTACGATCAAAATACACATTACGCAACAGGACGACGTAAAATTAAAATGGGAAATAACCGTAATAAAAATAAGAAGC
>DWHP01009225.1:0-10276 GCA_018247895.1 Parnassius honrathi | reverse complement strand
ACGGATAGCGTGGCAGGGGTCGCCTTGGTCTTGTTGCTCCGTTTGCCCCGAGCAGTTGTAGTCTTGAGCGGAATTTTACTTTTTTTTTTTTTGGAACAGATATTAAAAGCAATTTAAATCAATAAAAACAGTAAAATTTCCGACAGTACAGTATGTTTCTTCAATAACTTAATCGAGTAGCATACTCGTACGCAATGCAAATCAATTTAAATATTAACATAATGACCGCCGTATATCTAATATATAAGTCGATGCCGCCGTAAATATTGTTTGACGTAGGTGATCTACGTCACACGATTAAAGAAACTGTAGAGATATAATTATTTTAAGAATTGTATGTTACGTACCTAAATTGTATCTACAATATATTATGTCATAACGAAAAAATATATTAATGAGATCTTTAAACTTTTTTCTAAACATGCAGTTATATTCAGTAGGCATGAAACGTAGAGCTTATAAAAAAGGGTTTTAAACTTTTTAAGGTCAATTTTTTTAATGTTTTGTTTATTAAATGAAAAAATGAAATTTAAATATGAAAGTAAAAGACATTGATTCCGGCCAGGATCGAACTGGCGACCTTCTGCGTGTAAAGCAGATGTGATAACCGCTACACCACGGAACCACATACGCGTTGGGTAGAAATTATGTCTTACAATAGAAAAGAAATATTTTTAGTTTATATTCTAAAGAGATACCTGACCTAACGCCTTTTTTTATTAAAGAAAGAAAAGAGAAAGTGTAAAAGCACTAAGTTAGTATGCTATGTGCATGATTCTAGCATTGTCATTGCTATAAGAGAAAAGAAACATTTGTTAATACAGTGTTTTTATTTATTTGTCTTTATTATTTTTATATTATCCAACAATAATTAATTTATGAATGATAAATTCATGAATAATTCATGAATTAATCAGGTATAAACTTAAATTTATTTTAAATATTTCGGCAGACGTGACTTCCGTATCAACTTTTGTGAAGTTTTTGTAATATTAAATAAATTTTGCTCGCATGCAATCTAAGTTACTTAAATGCGAAATATATGTTTTACGTATCTACATTTCTGTTTAAAAAAGTACAGATAAAGAAACGGTTCTGACTTCTGATACTAAAACCAGAACTTTAATTAAAGAGACTTGAACGGTAGAGAACACCTTTATAGCCGGTTTACATAATGTTGGTTACACATGAGAATACTTATACGTAAGCAAAGACATCATTTCTTCGCCGTATGTAGGATTCTGATCGAAGTAACAAACCAAGGATTCCTTGAAAAACTCGTAATCTGGTATAGGTATTTTTTAACCGTAACTATCTTTTATTCTATTCTTTAACTATTTTTTAGCCGCGTAGTGGCGGCGTACAAAATTCACTACCTCAAGAATTCTGTGGGTGTTGTAGGAGGCATAAATTTTATACAACTTAGAATAATTAAAACCACGTTTGCCAAGCGTGGCGGCAGTGGTAAATATATCTCTATGAAGCAGTCTATGGGTATTATGTTTAGCTGTGGACTATAGATAGATTGTAATAAATTAATGAATTCTCATACGTAGTAGAGCCACGCTGCAGCTATATTATGGTTATAGTAGCACGAATGGGTCAGCTCGACCGGGGAAGGACTACGCTCTCATAGAATACCAGCGTTAAACGGCAGCTTAATACTGCTGCGTTTCGTATAGTGAGTGTAGAGATCCGGAGACCCCTTTTTACAGAAACGAGACATTCCATCTTAGTCCTTAGGGTGCCAACGCATCTGCGTTTTGATTCTTAATCGAGAACAAATATAGATCTCTATAGGCCGCAGCATCTATTTACCATCAGGTGGACTGTGTGCCCGTTTGTCATCCTTATTCTATAAAAAAATTAATGAAAACGTAAAACAGTCCATCTGATAGTAAGTAGCTACACACAATCGAAACCAAATTTTAAGAGGTCCACGGATACGTGGTCGCCCCTTAGGACTATGATAATATGCCACCGTTACGGCCTACTGAAGTCCACGATTGGCAGGCGGATTGGTTCCAAGCCCACGGGCTATAAAAGACCTAGAAAACAGAGTCAAAGCTCAAAGGGTCTGACACTGTAAGCTGTAACTATCATCTAACTACCTGTGAAGCGCAATAATATGCCACACCCTTTAATATCACTGACTTATTTACCCTTTAAATTACCACATATAGCAACGGATTAGTAAGCTGAAGTGCTCGAAGAACTAACAGCTAATGTGAAAAAAGGTTCTTGAGCGGCAGCCTCGTACCGGTAGGCGTAGTGTAGGGCGACCCCCCACTAGATGGAGTGACGACCTGTTAAGACATGCAGGAAGTCGATGGATGCAGGAGGCTCAGGACCGTGCGTTGTTGCATTCCTTCGGGGAGGCCTATGTTCAGCATATGGCTTATGAAGGGCTGTAATGATGATATAGCAATAAGTGCACTTCTGCTTGGCGGCTGAAAGAAGAAAATGGTAATCCAAACACCTAGGTAGGAAAAATCTATCATTTTTTCATTTGTCTGTTGGAGCCTATCAAAAGTCTACTGCTGAATTTACGTCACTTCCATAGATTGCCCTATAAGTGGAAACTTTTCTATAGCGGCCACGCTTGACAGGGTTCTAAACCCACGGGCTATATTTTAACATACTTATTTGCCCGGACTGGAACAGAGTCAAGGCTCGAAGGTGCGAGAGGTCTGATACTGCAACTATCGAAACCTGCAAAGCGTGATGTTTACGCCATTATCCTCACTAAAAGAAAAGAGCCCATGTTCAGCAATACATTTTTTACAAATTGATGTATGTAATGATGTAGGATATGATATGATGTAAGGGCAAATAAAGGGATTAAACATTTTTTGTGGAAGCACATAACATACTCGTAATTAATTAAATAGACATTGTGAATGATAAATGCAGACATGTTAGTTTGCAATATTCTGTATACTGGTTGACCTTTGTCACCGTCTGAAAAAAAATAGGGTGTAACATGTGAACAGAGTAGACGCCTATGGCACTGATATTTTACGAAAAATAAAAACAAAAATTTCGAATTAAACGTTAGAATTTTTTAAACAATTTCTTTGCCCTTTGCCCTTTTGCTTGTAACCCTGCGAAGTGACAAGGTCAAATATGCCTACCTAAATTGTAGGGTGGAAATGATTTAAATTTCGATAGATCTTAATTTATCTATTTATATCAAAATTTTTGCATATGATGTATTATTCATAAAGGTTTATTCTATCCACTTTGGTGTAACTCACCACTAGATTGCGCTGCATCATATAAACTTCTACACAATTTAAGTAAAATGGAAATTTATTTACATAGGCAGGACAACATGTGTCTGTAACTCTGTCTGACTGTAACTTTCAGAGCAGTTGACCGATTGAGGTCATGTTGACACAATTTCTGTTGTGTGAAATTGTTTGTCGAGATAATGAGATGGGATCTTAGCTACACTAGGATCCGATAGGTGTCACTGTAGCCAAGTTATTTGCAAATTATATATTTATTTACGGATCAAGACAAAATTACTCTTAATCGCATAATAATATAATATACGTGGTCGGTCGGGTGAAAATGTGGTAAATTCGAAGTGAAACTCTTCGTGCTGTTAAGGGCTGAACGCTGCCAGTCGCGCTTAAAAAGAGATAAGAAGACCCGCGATTTCCTACTCTTACGATTCCGCGTCCTCTCAACTCATTTTTATAGGAAGTTAATTAACTCTAATTAGTAAAGGCTGATAGCCTTGAATTACAAAGCAGGCTAACAAGCTGTACCCGTAATTTCGTACCACCACTTATATTAAAAACTGGTTAATCGCTTACTCGGCGATGAAGGAAAGCATCGTGAAGATATTACAGAGGATACCTTGATAATGAATCGTAGTTTTGAAGGCGTGGCTTAGCCCTTTGTCGGGGAAGCTCACGGACGATTGAGGGAGTGTCAAAATGAAAGTGATGCAATAACTTCATGTACTCAAATTATGAGATAGCTATACTATATTTTTTTTACTAAACTTCGATCTGGATTAAGAAAATGGTTGATGTCAACTTTGATATGATTATTTACTATGCTTTAAATATAATTCCATGAACTTACTCCTAAAAATATTGTAGTGGCATGGAGAAATGTAACTAATTAGAGCCTACTTTACAAATTTTTTTCTATCGAAATAAACGGAAAATGAAAACATGAAAAATTACATGTTATTGTTTCCTTTTATGCATTCCAAGATCATATAACTAGTCAAAAATCATATACCAAAAATTAAGAACCACAAAATTTTCTAGGTATAACCATGAATAACCAACCATAAAATATATATTTTAAGAACGTAAAAAGTTCATCAACATGCACCGAAAGAGTGCGGTGGACTTTCACACTTTTTCTTTTCTCCATAATGACTGGAAGCCTGTGCCCTGCAGTTTAATAGCAAGTAATTCTCCTTGTTAAACATTCTTAATAAATTCACTGATAGACATAGTCTCATAGACATCTCCAAATATGCGCCAAATAGACTACTTAAATTGGAAAACTTACCCAATAGTCGTGGGTTGTAATGTCTTTTATGCGTATTCGATACCCTCAAAGGATACATTTCTTTTTAAAATTTTAGAAAAGTGTGACAAATAAGCACACTGTTTATCTGATGTTAAGTGGATGCTGTAGGCCATACACATAATCACGATATAAAATCAAAATTCTCGTTACTAGGTTGCCTCGTTATTATAAAAAACGATCTCTGGTTCTCCAAACCCACGCTGTTATTTCACGGTGGTATTCTATGAGAGTGTGGTCCTTCCTCGTTCGAGACGATAAATTGACGTTGCAACCATAATATAGCTGCGACGTGGATAATTTGTGTTATTTAAATACTTTTGTTGGCCAATACTAACGCTTCCCGCCTGGGATATTGTTCCCCTCCCCTTCACCTGCCTGTGGGGTTTAGGATTGGCGTTTTTGAACGGATAAACTGCTATTACACAATCAGACAGACAGGCAAAAATTCTAAAAATCATTGTATTGGATTTTACACTTTATATTAAGAAATTACAAAAAAACGCGAAATTACAAGGTTTCCTCGTTGAAATTATATGTTTTCCGTTCGTTGTTTGAAATAACAATTACTTGGTAAAAATTGTTCGTTTTTCTACTACAATAAGCTTACGGCAAATTTTAGATAACTTATTTTTTATTTAATAATAATCTTTCTCAATATGCATGTTTAGGCTCTGAGAGACATGATTTGGGAGTTTAAATAATACTAGTTTTTACGGATTTTATCGCGTATATTTAATTTTTTAAATAACCGGCGTTTCGAGCATTTTACAGCACCCAAGGTCACGGGGGAGACTGGTGACACCTGATGTGGGCTATATATACATATACGGGCTGACTGGTGATAAAATTCGTAAAAACTAGTATTATTTAAATGTATAGTGTTCGCGTAAATATACACACATATCTTATACTTTAATAATTATTAAAAACATTTTCGTTGTATGTCTTTCACGTAAGGCAAAAATATCGACATAATTCAATTATCTACCGAAAAAGCCCCAATATCTCCGAAGTTCTACATCATTTTGACATAAAACTTACATGAAAATAATCATTTAAATTTGCTTAAACTATTCTATGATTTTTACTTTTTAAATCGTTACTCTTATTTTTTAATTAATTAAATAAAAGTACCATATATTTCACTGCGTCGGCCATCCGAATTCACTACCGCGCCAGCGGCTCTCGAGGTCGACCTGTGCCATTATTTCGCGCGCTCCGTCTCGTTTCGATACTATCGTAGTGTGCGCCGATGACCGTGGCGTTGCTATTTTATGCTAGAGCATCGTCAACTACGCCCGCAATTTTTGATCGTTGGAAGTATTTACCTTCGTACAGTATATTTCAATTATGTAGTATAAATTTCGCACATTGTTATTATACCTGATAGTCAACTCATTATAGTTATTTTGATTGTAGCTGAGCTTTCTTATTAGTCAGAATAAGGAAAAATCAATACAAGTATCAATGTGTCACTAAAGGTAAAAAAAGAAATATCCTATCTCTGGAGAAAAAGTAATGAAGAATAAAAATGTCTGCATGCTTGCTGTATGGACTGGCCCAGATTATGCAGTAAAAGTTCTAAAAACCTACAAAGACGACCAATTTTGGATTTTGAATACGTTACCCAAGTTACAAGCGTTTTATAAAAAGTATGTACTGCCTGAAATGATTGACTGGAGATAAGCTCGGTCAACGCCGTTGCGGCAAATATTTTTCTAAAAAGAAGTATGGTAATCCACTTGTACCGATTAAAAAAATATTAGTTACAGTTGGTAGTTTTATTTATTAGAACAGGTTGCAATCGTACTATTTATTTATTTATAGCATTATGCTACCGTTAATAGATATAATCGATTATTAATCAACATCGGTTAACAATCGATTATTGTGAAACAATTAAAATATTTATGTGTACTTATTTCAACACTAAGGTTCATAAATAATGAAAACTATATCAAATAGATTATAATAAATTAATTAGATAACATAAAATGATACACCAAAAATTTTCCATCCACCGAACTCCATCCTAAGAAAACTTGTACAATGGAAGATCAAGATCGTTTAGTCGCTATACTCACAGTACCATAGTGCGAAAGACTGAATAGTGATATGAAATAAAATATCGCTCGCGTAGGTCATCGCCCAATTGTAGCGTAAAATACCTAAATTTACGTAACGGTGAAATGTAAGAGGGCTCTACGAGTCTCTTGAACGGGCTATTTTCCAAAAAGAAATATAGAATTCACAAACTTTCCACAGATTTATTATGTGTATATCCTACACCCACTGGATAAGCTTAGGTTATCAAGTTTTTCGGACATTAGTCGGATTTTTTTTTGTTTTGGCTGGCAATAATCCTTTCCTACTTTAGTGTTCACCTTAGCTGTGCATGTCTTGTTTTTTTATTTTAAATTTAATAGAGATCACATTACAATTTTAACGTTATAAAACAGGTTTTTCGCTAATAAAAAATATCTACATCCCATTTGAATTCTTCTCTCTAAAGCCGGATATTGTTAATTTGAAATTGCAAATGTTTTGCAGAAATCAATGTGTAGTGCTTGCGTAAATATAAGAAATCATTAAACAAACAATTTGCTTCAAAACACAGAAATGTCGTAATTAATTTACAAATTTATAATTTAGGTTTTGAAAGTTTGACCGTATTTATCGAAATCTCGAGAACTCAACATACAAAAACAGTACAGCACACATCATAGAAAATCTACAACCTTTTTTTATAGGATAGGGACACAGTCCACCTGATGGTAAGTGGTTGCTGCGGCCCATAGACATCTATAACTATCTACTACTTATTCTACTATAGATTACAAATTAAAATGCCGATGGGTTGTCACCCGTGAGGACGAAAACGGAATGCCTCGTTTCCAGTAAAAAGAGTCTCCGGTTCTCTAAGCTCACAAACACAGCAGCATTAAGCTAATATTTTACGCTGGTATTCTGTGAGAGCGTCGTCTTACTATACTACTATATAACTACAGCATGGCTCTACCACGTATGCCTCCAAATTAAGTTCTCCAATTTTAGCTATGACAAGAATTCGAGCGCTTACTGATAAAGCAAAAGCTAAATTAGTCTACTTTGCCAACTACCACAGTAACCTACGGTGTATTATTGTGGTGATCTGTAGCAGGATTAGGACGAACATTTATTTTCCAAAAGCAAGCTGTAAAGGTAATTTTTAACTTGAGGCTTTGCGAGTTGGCTCGCGACCCTTTCAGAGAGACTTATATTTTGAATTGCGGACGTACGGAAAATATAAAATCATTTAATGTTTTCTAGTTTAATGTTAAATCTATACATTGATCTAGAAAATCGTTTTTTAAGTAAATGCATAAAATTTACAATAAAATCCTTTTGTGTGTATAGTGCAACAATCTGACATAAAATATATGTACATTTTAAACGATAACGAAACCATTCTTTACACATACATACTCAGCACACATCTTTCTTCTTTCTTTCTTTATCAGCCAGTTGAATTAGGGATAAAATAATAGTATTTTACGTACTATATTATTTTTCTATAATATGTAGTACTATTGACTAAAATATAGTACGTTATCAATATATTATAGTACGGATGACAACCCTAGTTGCAAGTGATTTTCGATGTATATCGAAAATTTAATTTTTATACAAATTTTACTTTTAATTTTAGATTCTGCTGTTGCTATTATTCAATATTATGTAATTTATATTCTTAGGACTCTTTATTCTAGAGAAGTAAATTAATGACAATAAATCATAATCACCCATATCATTTACTAGATTATAGATCATGACCTTTAACTGGAGCTATTGGGGAAATAACACTAGTTACACACTATACGCGAGTGTGTGTTCTCCAATAAGTTGGACATCGTTCTACTTGATTTTTGCGTCATTTGAAATTTGCGTAGCGATCTTTTTTTCTTTGTGGGTCTGAGGTTAAATTAAAAAAAAAGGCTTACTAATAAAATAGATCGATATATTACGAACAATTATACATTATGGAATTAACTCTAAGTCACTACTTGCAAGTTCCCTGGCTACTGATATAATGTTAGAATTGTCGTTTAAACAAAAATTAATATAAATTTAACTTTGTATTGATTTTATTACAAATAATACTGACGTGATTTTAATAAAAGTTGAAAACGACACAGTATCATGGTTAAAAAAAAAAACAAAATGACTTTTATCGGTTCCTCTCTGAGAAGATCTTGACCGTAAAATAATTACATGCATATGTATGCAGCTTTGACTTTGATGCCTATCTTTGCCAATGTGCGCTCGGAGGTGAACTTTTTTGTTTCTCATAATAATCACGCAAAATATTTATGATATTGATACAGAGTGTGTTCCGATATATTATTTATATACACTGTGAACACTTTACGGTGTGACGTCAATTCAATATACTGTGAAGCCGTTCTTTTTTAGTTTGCTATATTGGGTACTGTCTAAACCGGAATACAGTCCAGTATATGCCATCCCCATTTTCGACAATGTTTTCAAATGAAAATATTTATCATGTACACGTTTTCTGTTCAACAAGAAAAAAATTAAATGAATGTCATTGCTTTTAAAATTTAATTTCCGAGTTTATTTGAATAACAATATTAATTAATAATAATAACAATCTTTTTTATAGCATTGGGTGACAAACGAGCACACAAACCACCCGATGTTAACTGAATGCTGTAGACCATAGACATCCAATTAAGAATCAAAATGCAAATACGTTGTCACCTCTGGGGACTAAGATACAATGCCTCGATTCCGGTATAAAGGGTCTCCGAGTCTCAACTCTCACCACACGTAACATATTCTACATATTCTGTGAGAGCGCGAGCGTGGTCTTGCCCCGGTCAAGCCGACCCATACATGGAACAACTATAATATAGTTGCATCGTGGCTACCACTTAAAATTCATTTGTCGACGCTGATACGTCTCTAGGCGCCGTTATGTTCTTTGATCACGTGATTAAAGTACTGAGAGCACCTTACCCCGAAAGCGCCAGTGCTCACAGTACAAAAACGTCGAAGGCCAGTGCTCACAGTACAGAAAATACGGGGTCATATATTTCTCTAGGGTACTGTGGCAGTTTACTGGCAGTCCATAACGACACGAATTTTTCACCAGTACGAGCACTGAGCAGTGCTTGCAGTGTATATCGGAACACGAGCCTAGTCAATTTTAAAGCACGCGTAATTACTAAAATGAACATCTCCACACACCATACTAGTTTTTACTAAATACAATTCTGGAAGTTTCATTAAAAAAAATCGAATTTTCAAATGATCATAAATTAAAAAACTAAGAACTATAAAACTATACGATTGACTTAATTAAAATAGATACGCGTACTTAAATAAATTTGAAGTGTCTATCAGTTATATTGGAATGGAAGGAAAGTATAAGTCATTGACCACGCTTTATTTAAGAATGACCTATGTATTTAGTTTCTAATCATAAATTTAATTTATACCTTTAATGATAACTAAATGATTGACCATGACCATTTTAATAGTTGATTATTATAGTAAATATTTTAGTCGATTTTAGTATGGCGTAAAATAGTCAGTTAGTTACAATTTAATAAGAGATATTGCGGTATAGGGTTGCCAACTCTTAGTACGAGAAATAAAGTATATTTTTATAAAGATTCATTCTCCGACCCAAATATATAATAGGAATTATATA
>DWHP01009224.1:0-10276 GCA_018247895.1 Parnassius honrathi | reverse complement strand
CTCTATGAATGTGTGCGTGCCAAAAAGAATATAAATTATAGGACTTTGGTGCGTGCGCTGTAAAATCTGTTAAAATAATGCATTGCCACGCAATTGCTTGAGATTTTTTTATTCATTTTTCTTCACCAGTTGCCTGTATTACTTATTCATAACCTTCTCTGCTAACTTGGCCGCTTATTATAAAATTATTTAGATGTTAATTAATTTATTCCATCGCATCTTTTATCAATCTGATTACTGACAGTAGCAATAAAAAAAAAACAACGAAACCGTATATGATTCAAAATAAAATGAAAACTAGCAAATGATACGGTAAGTGAGTAACGTCTTAATAATTTTGCCAGAATTTCTTTTCTTTCTTTTCTCGTTTAGCACAAAAAATAAGCAGAGAGAGCGCGACATGAATGCGTCCAAGTAAGCGAAACATATCTATGAAAATTTTAATTAAAGAAGATTGATATTATGATCTTAATCTAGAACGATGGCCACATAAGCATATTATTAAGAAAAAATATGTTAAATATATTAAAGAGCAACTCAATCCATTCATGTCTTAAATATCAATGTAGCAATTAAATCTGAAATAATGCTTTTGATTTCAAAAAATCATAATCTATTACGTATAATTTTTTTTTTTTGAAATATTTACAAACTTATATAAATAATATTTTTCATTCAATGTTTTGTAATAAACAATAAAAAAATCTTTTAAATATAATATATATGTGCATACTGCATATAATCTTTGAATTATTACAATAAGTTAATACTCACATCATAATCGATGGAGAATTATAATCTAAACTCCTAATGTTATTTAATCGAATAATTGGACACCAACACCAACAATACATCTAATATTTTTAACTTTTGTGACATTTCGTATTATGTTTCATAAAGTTTATGACCGTCATTGTTGGTAATAGCTTGGTTTTTCTGAATGCATATCGTCGATAAATTCCTAAAATCAAGAAGGTTTTCGTCACCGATTGAATCGATTAAACGATGAGTCACAACCGTCCAAGTTCTGACGAGAAGATGACTCATGCTGGGCCTCTACGTCTAGGAACATTGTTTATAGGTACTTTTCACAGAAATCGTATTATTACGATTTCTGTGGTACTTTTTATTATAAAATGACTTCGTATTTACTAATTTAAATTTACTTTGGAAATGCATAGTATAGTTGATTAACAATATAGTTCAAGTAATAGAAATTATAACATCACGTAGTAATCACAAAGATTTATTTTATTTCAGATTATTTTCGAAATAAACCGGACAAATCTCGCATTGAAGGGAAAACTTAACTTTCAAATAAAAAAAAATTTCTCCCATACATTAGTCTACATTACTGTCGATGCTCAAACTGCAAATTTAAGTTTGTAATCGCAAAAAATAAATTTAATGTGATAAATTTAATGAAGATATAATATCTTTACTGAAAATGTCATTTTGTTGAATTAACCACTTTGAACTGCTATTGCTTTACTTTGAATTCTAAATTCAAACATACATTTAAGTGAATGTTATTCCTTAATTTCTTTTAATTTAGTTTTTCTGCAGTATTGATATTATGGATTTGGTGTAGTATAAAAATACTAATAAAACTGTGATTATTGGTATAGACCTACCGTGTAAAATTGTTGCATTTATTTACAAAATATAAACTTTTTTCCAATAAATTAATGAACGTGCAATTTTAAAGAATGGATACTATATTCTGTGTCGGTACGCTCAGCACGCGAAATAAAAATTTAAGGGCGTGGACTCATGACTCAGATGCACTAACACTAACGTGCTCACCCTATGCGGCGCTGCATTGCACAGAACGGAAGAGGGTGAATAAAATCGATACCGTCAGACAAATGCAAGCTTTATATGGGTGTTCTATATGTATGTATAGTAAACTTATTAATTTAACCTCGCTGAGGGAGCTCCAAGATATTGATTTATTATGTCTGCGAAGGAAAAACGTTTATCTTTCAACTTTTCTAATATGCTACGCTGTCGGCATATAAAGTCGCATAGTCTTATTTATTTTTTTATTGTTTTACAGCTTGCGATTAAGATACACGGTTTATAAATGAGATATTTATGTTTTTTTTAATAGTATAAGCGTGACAAACCAGCACACAGTCCACCTGACGGTAAGTGGGTACTGTGGCATTAAGAATCAAAAATTAGATACGTTGTCACCAGTGAGGACTGAGATGAAATGCCTCGTTTCCAATTAAAAGGGTCTCCGGTTCTCTACACTCACCATACGAAAACAGCAGCATTATTTCTATTTTACGCTAATATTCTGTAAAAGCGTGTGGTCCTATCCCGGTCTAACCGACCTATTCGTGCTACAACCAAAATATAGCTGCAGCCGGGCTCTACCAGGTTATGTATAAGCAAAGCTAAGCCAAGCCAAAAATTTGTGTGCGAAAAACTTTACGATTAATGCAAATGTTACTAATAACTAAACTTTTTGTGACCATCGAGTGAACAATGGAGATCTAGGATGTTGGGTTTTGTCATAAGAGATATCAAAGTCTTTCGAAGCGCTAAAATTAAAATTCTTTTATTTAACAGTTTCAGATCCAAAAAAGATTCATAAAACATTTGTCTTACGCAAGTGTGTTTAGAAGTTATAAGAAGCGTGTAAACATCTTTGATAGTGACTGATGAATGGCTCTTTTACGGGATCACCAGGAGACTTATTATATTCTTTGGAAGACGAGAAGGCGTACTGCTTCTTAGCCGTATCAATAAGGGGTGGAATGACATGCTACCACAGAGCAAATAATAGTACAAAAATACTACCAACATTATTTATTCTGTGATACTACTTAGATTAATTAAACAGGACAGATTATTAACAAAACAAAATGTTATTTTGTATGCAAAGGTATATAATTACAGTTTCGCTGAATGTTTCTTCTGTCTAATAAAACTTTTGTCTCGTCTGGAAAAAGTCGATATATACAAAATGTGGCTGTATGTACGTGTGTGAGTAAATGTATCTAGATTTATCTTAGAGTATAGACAACAGCTTGCTTTTTTACTTATTCATTATTATATCCACTTACTACTATCACTACAGGGTTTTAGCAATAAGTGGTTTTAATAATAAATACTTTGTAGTGGTGGTATAAGAATATCCACTACCCCATATCGTCCCGTGGGTGCCGAATATAGCGGCAGAGGAGACAACTCAGGAGATGGAGAGCAGCGTCTTTATAATAACGACTAAAAATAAAAAATAAAACTGCGTTTGTAAAGTGACCACCCGCTTCCCGCTTGCCATGCGATGGCAAATACCCCCCCCCCCATGAGGCAAATTTGTGGGGCCTGTGTTCAACAATGCACTGTAACGGTAAAGATAATAAATAAACAAACAAATGGATTAAATGGTACAGATCAAAATGTAAGACGCAAAAGATAAGAAAAAAAATCAAATGTTTCAATATGGATTGATTAGTTGAAAACATAGAATACTATATATAAATAATAGAACATATTATACTATACATAATAGAACGGGAAACGGAGCCCGTGTAGCCACTAAAATGCTACAAAATATCAATTCACACGTATAAATGTTAACAGAAGATGTGTTTTGACGTTACAATCGTTTCCATATTTCGGATGAAATTATTTAGAAAATGCCATATTGCACGCTATTTACAAATAAATTTAAATTAAAATCCGTTTGTCAACACAGCGAATCGGGTTTGTAGTAGTGATCTAGGAGTAAAGAGTAATAGTGTTCTGTGGTAGTGATTAACTGATAATACGACGTAATTGCTCTGTGCTCCCAGCGACGCCTTACCTCGTATAAAATAAGGTTGACAGCCATTCTATTGTGTATTCTATGGTTGAAAAGTACTTATATTACTCTAAGTCCTTACAAGTTGTAAAGTAAAAAGTAAAGTCATTTTTGAGAAGTATCCGTCGCGTTGAGTCAATGCGCGTTTGCAAATTACACATATCTTCGTGATATATATATATATATTTTTATTTCTCAAACATGCGGGTATGCTCATGATGTTTTCCTTCACCACCGTACATGTGGTAACAGAATTTAAAATTGCAATTAACCATTGCATTAATTCAGAAATACAATTAATTAAGAAAAACGATGTAATGCACTGTAAGTTTATAACGGTAACGTTATTTTATTTAGGATGATTTTTACCGTTAATTATAACTAATTATATTAAAACTGCAAACTCATAGAGAAAGCACTGAGAAATAGCGGTGAAAAGAGTTTCAAACGCCAGTTACCGGTAAAATAACGCTTGCACTTTTTAAACGAGATATTATCGTTTTATACAAACGTGCAGCAAAATAGATATCTAGATACTACCGCGAAATGTTCGCGTGTTGTTTAAATTCATCTAAACTCTATCCGTTACAGATGTAATGAAAACAAACACTAAATTGATCTCAAGAAATTGTGTAAATTGCCTTTGAACTAGCACATGCCTCCTTTGTTATTTATTTTATGATGGTTTTTAGATTTTTAGATGGCTTCAGTCACCAAAGAAACTTTATTTTACTTTTTTAAAGAGTAAGACTATTTTAATCGGACTACCTCAGATGAGGGTTACATTTATGAAAGTATGTATTTGTTTGTTCGTCCCGCTGGACGACATCCTATTACCAAAATAGTTTATCCATCTCGTTCGAATTTGCCTGTTTAGGGTCCAAAGCATAAATTTTATGTTATTAATCTGCTAAGATAAATAACTTGGTGACTTACATCCTACATCTTGACACGGACCAGTAAGCTGAAATGGTAAAAGGTCGCCCATATACCAGGGCGATACTGAAAGTTTTTAGAACTGGCCAGTAAACAATAGATTAAAAAATAAATTAAAATTTTTAAAATGGAACTTATTGTCAATATTATTGTGTATGTATTTTATTAATTTGTCATTTGTTTAAGATTTGGCTGCAAATTGAAAATTGTCTGTGTCCCGTCGGTATGAACGCGAGAAAATTTTCGTACAAAAATTTTTATAACTTTCGATGTCATTTAAGTCAACAAGGAAGTTACGATAGACTTCGATTGGCCTTTCACGACGAAGCCCCATCTCGTGCCACTGTTTACAACTGGTTTAATAGGTTTAAACGTGGTCGCACTAATCTCACCGATGATTTGCGTGATGAGACGGCCTTCGACGGCGACGCTGAAGATAACATCAGTGTTGTGCGGCGTATGGTAGAGACTGACAAAAGAGTGACTTATCAGCAGATTCGGACAAGCTTAGGCATCAGTATGAGTCAAGTGCGCAAAATCCTTCATGAACGTTTAGCGGTCAGGAAGCTTTATGCCCGGTGGATACCTCATAATTTGACGGAGGCCCAAAAACTCCGTCGCGTTGATTGGTGTCGTGCACCATTTATTCAAAGATTTAACGGAGGTGACTCAAATGCTGTGTTCGACATACTAACGGATGACCAAAGCTGGATTTATTGTTATGATCCTGAAACTAAGAGACAGTCTGCTGTCTGGGTGTTTCCTTCCGAGGAGTTGCCAACTAAAGTGAAGAGAGGTTGAAGGGTGACCTCGTTCTTCGGAAGCACAAGTAATGACCTGTGCTTCCAAAGAATGAGGCAACGCAACAATTGTTTGCCACTTGTCTTGGAAAAAGTTCGGGAGAAACGACTTCGCAGTAGGATCCTCCTTCACCACGACAACGCCTCGTCGCACATGGCCAAGCAAACAATCGACTACTTGGCGCCGTCAGACTTGAAATTCACCCGCCCTATTTCCCCGACCTCGCACCTTGCGATTTTTGTTTATTTCTGAAAATAAAAGAAAAACTTCGAGGAAAACGTTT
Source organism: Parnassius honrathi (assembly GCA_018247895.1). Lineage (NCBI taxonomy): Eukaryota > Metazoa > Arthropoda > Insecta > Lepidoptera > Papilionidae > Parnassius > Parnassius honrathi. The sequence goes on along the minus strand of DWHP01009224.1, from coordinate 4,439 downwards.
TATGGACGCCGAGGAAGCAGTGGCTGCATTTCAAAATGCCGTCGAAAAGACCCCTAAGAACGAGTGGGCAAAGTGCTTTGCTCAGTGGTTCCATCGGATGCAGCGATGTATTGATGTAAATTGACACTATTTTGAAAAGGTATAATAAAACTAATAACTTGCTAGTTTGTTCAGTTTTTGATTTTGTGAGAACTTCAGTGTCCCCTTTATAACCGCGATTAAGAATCAAAATGCAGATGCGTTGTCACCTCTGAGGACTAACATGAAATGCCTCGATTCGAGTGAAACGGGTCCACGGTTCTCTACACTCATCACACGAAACTTATTGCATATTTCTTCATTACTACGTATCTTCACTTGAGTAATCGGAACATATACCACCTCTTATTGCTCACTATGCGACATTAATGTTAAGATGCTTTTTTATAAAATTAAAGTAGCTAACGAACTTTTAGGCTTCCAAGATGGTAAGCTGATACTGCAGCTCATGGACACATGCGTTTTCACTTTTGATGGAATGCCTTAAAACCAGTGGTATATAACACTTTACTAATTACTATAATTTATAGAGAAGTAACACAACTCAGCATAGTACTCTAATAGTGGAGTCACTTTGGAAAATGTTTTTAATTACTATACGTATTATTTACTAACGACCCGCCCCGGCGTCGCGCGGGTGACTTCTGGATCTCAACAACAACAGCGCAACCTACCGGGTCCAATTTACCTACCTACCGGAACCATCCAGGAGCCCACTCAAATACACACTAAAATTTCTACAGATTACTTTAAATATTCATTTTAGTCCGAATTATAATTATTTTTATTATTAAAGCGCTCCCTTAATCCCCGTGAGTGAAATTTCGTAAAATTCATTTTCATTTGAGCTCATAATGACAAAAATAATAGTTTCGCCAAATTTCAAATCTGTAGGAACTATAGATTAAGGATTTATACCTATCAGCGCTATATATATATTTAGCTCTTATATATATTTACCGTCTGGAAAAAATAGGGTGTAACATGTACAGGGCAAAGTACAATTACTTTGCCCTTTGCCCTTGAGCCTGTGACCCTGCTAAGTGACAAGGTCAAAGATGCCTACTAAAATTATTGTTTTATTGCCGTTCGCTAAGTAGGGTGGATATGATTTTAATTTCGATAGATTTTAATTAATTTATTTATTTAATACAAATTTTTATTAGTTTTACAATATCACTGCCATAGGCTTCTGCTCTATTCATATGTTAGTTACTTTTTTATAGTTACTCGGACCATTGAAAGTTGCACTACCTAATTTATTTGTTACTACCGAACTCCCCGGCTTTGCCTCAATAATGATTAATGTTACATTATTTAGGACTAAGACAATCATCTCAGGCCATTTATGTTATAATTTTTTCCACACATATCATCTCAATAAAAGGCAATTATTTGATACAGACACTTCATTTTTATGAAACGGGATGTACTCGTAATTGTATTTATGTAAATTTGTAAAAACAATCCGCGTATCTTCGAACTAAGACAGTGGATTTGATTAGATAGGATATTACAAGTAGTGGTTTTGTTAAACTCAAATCAATTGTCTTAAGAAGCGTCGGATAAAAATTTCAAAATTTATTTTAATACTGTATCAGTATATCACTCGCCCTTTATCCAATCAACTGTTGTTGCTAATACCATCTGTGCATACTTTACTCATAATTTTATCGTACTTTCTGTCTATTATATATTCTTACACATCCACCGTGTAGGGGCTGTGTAAGAATATCTACTACCCCACATCATCCTGCGGGTTTCATAAGCGGTGACAGAAGAAAACAAACAAGGAGATGGCCCGATGAATGGATAAAAAAGGCTTTTTCCCCACTTACTACCAGGTGGGGTTGTAGTTAAGCATTGACATAGAATTAGTAAAAAAACTACGTGTGCCATCGCGCCTGCCAAGCGTGGCAACTATGGCCAATAAACCCCCTCCCCACCCGCAAGGCTATAATTTATGCTCATGTTTAGCAATAGAAATTTGAAAGTCTGCTGTAATGGTATGTATTTTCCGGGCACAATCCTCGCGGTAGCAAGGACAATTTTAAGTGCTGATTTACCAAGTGCACGATAGTGAAGGGACTCATCGCGAAGAAACTTACAACGTAAAGGCCGCCAACGTGCGTTGAGATAGAGCTGCAGACTCTCAGAAAAGAGAGAAGGACGGCGCTTAATAGAGGGCCGTAAATTTAATTTGCTTTACTACTATTCTTAACAAAAAAATACTGCTGTACACCACATGTGAACTCCGAAACTTGAACAATATACTCCGAAATGAAACAATAAAACCTGATGAAGTTCTAAATCAATAAATATTGCTAAACAAGAGGGTGAATCGATAGGTATCATACCTACCCACCTTAACCAACCTTTAAATGAGGTTTTGGTAATCTACGTATGAAGGTGTTGTTGTTCTAAGTTTAGCTTGACCTTAAGTGCATTCTGTTGACAGGAGTGTCTCAGTTCTTGGCAAAATCATTATGTCAATGATTGCCAACTTGTCCGGTCGGCGACGACGTTACAAATATGAATATGACAAACGATTTTAATAACATGTTTAATTCTGTCACACTGTTATGATATTTACATCGGCACGATACACGACAGCTGAAATTAGTTTGTAGTAAAGAGAGAGCGTTATTCTGACAATTTGTTTTAAATCATGCATCTATATATAGTGTTTTTATGCCTAAACTACTGTATTAGTTCTAGATGGGAAAGTATGTTTTATAGTTAATACTTTATGCAAGTGGTAGTTCTTATAGCAATCGGAAAAACATAATTTAAGACTATTTTGTTTTACCAATAGATAGTAGTACTGTTACAGTAGGCCAGTATGTAACAGTAAAATTAGAAAATGTTTTTTTATTAATATTTTTGGCTTGGGGGCTCGTCCTTTAAGCTATGTCTTGTCATATCGTTGTAATCATCGTTTTTATAGATTTTTATTTCACAATATGATGATGCGTCACATTACGAAGTTTTTTGGAGATTATGACGACAGCTCAACCCAGTGGACATTCGATTACGATATTCAATCAAGTTGATAAGGCGTCTAAGCGATCAAAGAACTTGAGGTTTATATCAATATCGAACCATAAGTTTCGTCGTTTTCTCTAAAAGTTCACACACGGAGGCACTTAATGTACAAAATCGCATCACTTGTACGTATCAAAACTTCTACTACTACATTACTTCAAACCACTATTCAAACAATATAACAGGAGCAACAATCCGTCGACGGCCTAGTTCCCACCAAAACTCTCTTATTATATTTTTGTTTATTTTGTATGCGTCATTTTGAGTTGATTATACAAAATCTCCACTTCCATTAACCCACTGAAGGCGACATCCAAGTTTCATCTGCTATATAATTCCAGGCAAAGTAAAATAAAATTCAATCTCTTTTAATATTTACACAGTTAATTAAATTTTGTTTCACAAATCTCTTTTACCAAATTTAATGTTTTTCTTTATTATTCATCCATAGTTTGAATTGGAGTGATGCAATGTTTGCTGGTCACTTAAAAGTAAATAAATCCCTTTTTATGTTTATTATTATCATATCTGTTTTAAGTCGGAATGAACAAAAACTTATTTTATGAGAATCAATTTTAATATCTACCATTCTTTAAACGTATTTTGTATATTAGTCGTTGGTTTATAGCAGGGAGCCAACGAGGGCATTTTTTGGATTTACTCCAGCGCATCATATTAAGGTAAAGTAGAGTAATTATGAACTAAAATGAGTGCATTTAGAAAATCTGACGATTTGTGCGTAACGTAAGGTTGTGGGAGGGTTGCAAAGCTGCAAAAAAAAAAAAACATTGTCTTGACATTCTCGTGCCTGGTTCAATTTTTTTTATTTTGAAGGAAATAATACAAATATAACAAAATAGAAACATAATACAAGCCGAAATATTAAAAATCGTCTAAGAAGACGAGAGTGCAGCTGGAGTAAAGCATTTATCTCCTTCTCCGCCCCTCTTGCCTTTTAACTTTTCCCTATCTCTGACTCTCTCGTGCCATCTCCACCCATTCACAGTCACATTTTATGGTTATTAAGAAAAAAGTTTCATAAAAGAAGAAGATATTTCTCAGATTATTTATATAGATATTCAGTCAGATTATTAATATCCCTCAAAATAATCGTTAGATTTTAAGCTACTATAACTGGTACCTCAAGCTGAACTTTTTGTATACTAATCTGACACGCTCGAGTATTTCAATATAGCGATTTTTTTTGCATTTTCGAAAATTCACTATGAGCTTGCCTCACTGCCGAATCGTAAGTCTTTTGAATGGGAACATTTTTAGGTTTCATTTTTTTTTTTTTTAGTTCAGGGTGACAAACGAGCACACAGTCCACCTGATGGTAAGTGGTTGCTGTGGCC
>DWHP01009223.1:0-10276 GCA_018247895.1 Parnassius honrathi | reverse complement strand
CTGAAAGTATGGACATTAACAATTAAGAACAATCATTACACAATGTAACATTCTAAAACCTATTACTTAAATAACATAATATTGATATCAATTAATCATAAATGTACGAAATTAAATTCCTACTTGTTGTTTATTTTTTTTATTTTTTTGCATGTATACACATAAAATATTTGCACACCATATTAAGTGGTACAATGTAAATGGGCTATTATACAAAATTTAAGATCATACTTTATTGTACACATACATTCTGGCAAATAAATTAATTTGAATTTGAATTTGATTACATCGGTGACGTCAGGTTACATTACCTTTACCTTTTATTTACCCCTGACGATACCTTGTGATTGACCCTACCTCCGGAACTCGGTAAGTTTTGTTTGCTTATACAGCCATTGCATAATAATTATCCATAGGTCATTAGGGCCCGAACCCTCTGGTTGCTCGTCAAGTTGGGTTACGTATGGGCCCTAGCCCAGTCGTCTTTTGTCGGGACAACTGAGGACCGTAACACACGTGATCAATTAACGTCACTGATTACACCCGTCCCAAGCAAAAACGATCACGGTGTTTATTAAGAAATAAAATGGCTCTGAAATTTCTAAACTCCAATTGAAATCCCGACAAGAGCCAAAAAATTCTGACATTTCTGGACAAATTCTAACAAATTGTTACAAGCTTAGGGTTCGTGACAAGAACAACTGCCGATTGAATTACCAAAATTAACACTTTAATTATCGAACACCAATTAAAATCTAAAAAACACTAATAATTATCTTATTAAACACTAATAATTATCTTAATTAATCACACTGATCACTTTGGTTTACTTTATTTCGTTCCGAAGCTTCGCTTGAATCGCCAATTCAATACTGCCCCAGTGGCGGGCTTCAACGCCTTTGTATACACCTTTTTTACCGATACATCCAGAATATTCCAGAAAATACCAGCCCCGACCGACCAGGTGCAGAAAGTTCGAGTGTAGGGCTTTCTAGAAAGCTTAATCCTTCTATTCGATACTAGATGGCGCTGTTGTTTGAAAGTTTAGTCATGGCATTTTATAGAAAGCTATTCTCGCTCTGTTCCCCGATACTAGATAGCGCTAGTGCCAAGTACTAATCATCAACTTAGGTGCGCAACACTACCCCGTCCTAAGACATTCTCGTCCCAAGCATTATCGACCCCATAATAACGCGTCAGTCGATCCACATGGACGATCTTAGGAATACCTCCTGCACCTTTCTGAAACGACTCCACGACGTCAAGGAGTGTCCTCTCCCATGGAGCACCAATATTGTACAATTTCAAGGCACCTCTACTACGAGTCTGAGGTCCCTGCACAACATGTACATTTGCGACGCCAATCCTCGATATCGTCACGATAATGGATCCAGTAAAACCGTTCTCGGATCTTCAGTAGATTTCGTTTAACTCCCAGATGGACCCCTGAACAACCATTATGGTACAGCTGTAGAACATCCGGTACTTTAGCTTTAGAGACAACCATTTGCAAACGACAGCTGTCTCCTTGATCATTTTCCCATCTACGGCACAGGACTTCATCCTGAATCAGCAAACCTGCAGCAGCAGTATTGGGCCCAATAACTTTTCATGGTCGTGCTCATCGCTGAGACGACGCTCCACTTGGGCTTGGGAGCACCGGCCTTCATCCATTCCAGAATCGGTTTGATGTCCGGATCTTCCTGCTGTGCATGTTGTCCATCCACTCGTTGCTGAGGTGGTCTGTCCTGTGCATCCTCATGGATACCACTTCCTTACTCTCTTGCCTAGTACAATGCTTGCAATCTTCAGGACAAGGTCTTCTTGACAATGCATCTGCGTTGCCATGTGATTTTCCGCTGCGATGTTCGATCACGAAGTCGTATTCCTGCTGCTGCTGAGTGGTGCTGTTCGCCGCACAACCCTCTCGAGATCGTTCACCTTCCCTTTTTACAGATCGCTTAGGGCATCTAGGTCGAAGATGGCCCCTTTCCCCACAGCCGTAGCACCTTGCGCTGTAACTTTTATTGTGATTGCGAACTGTAGGTGCTGCAACCTCCCTTACGTGAGAAGAACGATGATTCAGCCGCTGCTGGGCGGTGCCGTCAGCCGCACTACCTTTTCGAGACCGATCAACTTTCCTTTCTACAGTTCGCTTAGGGCAGCTGGAAAGAAGATGGTCCCTTTCCCCACAGTCATAGCACCTAGGGCTGTATCCATTATTGCGGTCACGAACTGTAGCTGCTGTAACCTTCCTGACGCTATGGGAACGAAGATCCTGCCGCACGGCTTCCTCTTCCAGTGCATGGGCCAAGGCATCCTTAAGCATCTCGTGATGCCCGAGCCTCACAGCAGCTCTGACTTCAAGGTCGCGAATGCCGTCGATGAATGTCTTCACCAGGTTCCCCTCGATGAGCGCAGGTACAGGCTCGATACGCTTTTCGAACCAGCCCCACCTCAAGGGCCCACTGCTACAGGTTTTCGTTGATGCGTTGCACGCGATCTCTAAGCGAGAGCTTCTAGAACAGTTAAGGCCTGGTCGCGCAGGTCTAGAGTGAGAGCAGTCATAGCCTGACTTTTATTCCAGCCGTTCGCTTTCATAACAGCCTCGAACTGGATTTTGTAGGCCGACCAGGAAGAAGTCCCGTCAAACGGCGGCACTTTGAATTCACGAAGTGAAGGTGTTGTAGCTACCACGGGAGCTGTTATTCCATCCCCACGTTTGAGGTCGTCCAGCATTTTCTTCATGTCAGCCATTACGTTGTCAACCCGTCTATTTGGGTTTCAGCTTTCTCCATTCTGGTTTCAGCTTCCGACAGGCAGTTGTCATGTTGAGCAACCCTATCCTTCACCTCCCTTATCTCTTTCTCAAAGGTAGCGTGAAGGTCCTTCATGAGGAGCATCTGCTCTTGCTGCAGACGGTCCTGTTCCTCTTGTCCACCCCGCAGCTACTCTTCCAACCGACGGGCCTGTTCTTCCCGTCGGTGGGCCTGTTATTCCTGTCGGCGAGCCTGTTCCTCCTGTCGGCGAGCCTGTTCGTCATGCTGCTCTTTCAACCAACGGGCCTATTCCTCTTTGCAGCGGGAGGGGCTCATGTTCAGCAGTCAAATTTTACGAGCTGATGATAAAGAAAAAGAATAAAAACTGCCGTTGCTAACCCGTTAGCCAAGCTTTGCAATTAAGTTAAATATTCCCCGAATAAAAGTTAAAAAAAAGTTACGGCCCATACACCTCCTACTGCTGGCACAGGCCATCTCTCTTTCTGAGAGAGTTTTAAGGGAAATGAAGTGTGCATCGTGCTGGCCTCATGCGTGTTGACCAACGTTACATGCCTTTGAAATATTTTTTCCTATTTCTCAGACATGTAGGTTTCCTCAAGATGTTTATTTTTACCGCCGAGCATGTGATTAATCAACATTTAAAATAGCAATTAATAATTTCATTGGTGTCGGCGGGGATCGAACCCGGGTTGCCTGTGTATTATGAAATTTACAACAAGCTCTAGTCATATGAGCTACCACGGCTCTATTCCCCAAATGAGAGGTTTTTATTCCTAGTCCTACTAAAGTCAATTTGGACGATAAATCAATAAAATCTTTCTATTGGCTAGTAAGATTCAATTAAGATTGTCAATCTAAAGATTCAAGCATTTCAGTTTATAAACACAGAAAATTAATGGGCACACGTTTTAATTTAACAAACTTTCTTTAACATTGTTTCGGTAAGGTTTTATCTTTAGCGAAAAACTTTAAATTTCGATTGAAACGCAATAAAAATAAAATCTTGCTTAAATTTTGATCTAGCTTCCCAAAAATGACGTTAATTCAAGCTATATTTGCTTCAAGATATCTAATAAATATGATAGGAAATCATTTTAAATTTTGATGTTGACATTTCGATACCAAGTTTCTATTTAAAAGCGTCGTCTTGTACAATTTCCAGGCTAAAAATATAATAAGATTTAAAATTTTGAAACTAGGCGTCCATTCATAATTCACGACGACGAATTACTTAACCTGAGTAAAGGTGACCTAATCTAAACAATTAAACTATTCAACGAAGTGCAACAGTAGATTATAACAAGTATCATCTTACAATAATTGGCAAAAACTTGAAAAATTGCATAAATAGTCTCTTGATGTCGAAACCATCGTCAATCGTATTGACTTAGAAGACGTGGTTTTATTAAATTTTATTTGATACACCTTCTTCAGCAGCTGGTATTTGTCCACTTGTGGTCACGGATCTCTGTCGTCATATGCAAGGTGCCTTTCGAGTTATTAATATTTTGCAAGTCATGCTCCTTTGACACGTGAAGACTACCAACATCCAGAAAATAACGGCGGCATTTTTTGAAGTACAAAAATTATATATTAACTAATAACCTCGTTATTTTTTGTTGAAAGAAGAATAAAAATATCTGAAATAGAAGAATATGTACTTCCTTCCACCTTTAACTATTATTTCTTTTGAGAGAATGTGCTTCGCATGCCTCGTGCTTCAATGTTGATTAATGTATTGCATGAAATATAAAAAGGTATAATAATGTATTGCACGTAATTAGGCAAGAGAATATAACTAGAATATGCTTAATAAGCAAAAAATTCCTTAGTGTCAGTAACTATCGCTCTACACTTTGGTTTATTCAGAGTATCTTGTCGATGAACAGTTGCTTCGATCGCTTTACGAAGCAACGTACCAACACAGGTCAGTCTTCAGGGATTATTTTCCGGTGGTTCTCATTGAAAGTACGGACAGCAGCTATAAATATTAAAGTAGAACTTTAAGTTGAATAAGAGATAAACTTTTAAAAGTTTACGGTTCTATGTTTGTGAATTCAAAAGCCAGTTGTGGTTTTGCTTTGAGAATATTATACATTTTGTATTGTAGGTTTCAGGATGTCACTGAAAAGCTTTTTTATTAAGTATAATATACGTAAACCTCACCTTCTAAATACTAAACATTGCAGATGATATTTTGAAAACACAACTTAATCTATGAGTATTATTTATATAACTTTCTCTTTACGGAAATTGAAAAAAACAATTGCAATGATTAAATGTATGAGAAGAGCAAAAAAATGTTTTTCTTATAATTTCTTATCTTGAAATTTCGGTTTACATATATATACTATAAATAAGGAATAAATAAATTCTTAAATTCTAATAATTACTATAATAATTATTTTCTTTCTTTATTTATCACACAAAAGGTCTACCGTTGAACGCTGCATTAAAGAGTTTGTTATATAGTAGCCATGGATCATTTGCAGTTTATTTCCTTTAAATATCGCTGCATTAATTACACTTGTATTACGTAAGTACTAATTTCTACACAAACAATTTGTTGTGTAACGGTTATGGGTTTGACATAGAAAAATTGGGAATGCATAAAAGCTTTTTTTTTAAAGCGAAAATCGAACCCATAGGCCTCAGCATCCTGTGCAAACGCTTAGCAACTATGCTGCCAATGCCGAGCTATCGGTTGTTATATAATACTATCACACAACACATGGAAGTAGTTACCAACCAGTGCTAAAATTAAATAAAATTTTATATGTAAAAACGTTCCCTTGTGTTTATATTTGTGTATCGAAAAACATTTCAGCGAAGCAAGTCGTAAAAATCTTATAGTATCGATAAGAACTTTAATCTCAAAATAGCTTTTCCTGAGTTGGATTCCCTTTGAGTTACAACATTCATATTACAGAGAAATATGAACATACAATTTCTATTTTGTTCAGAGGATGCAACTAAATAGCTTTTGATAAATAAGGTACCGGTATCTATAATTCAATCCTCACCTGGGGCCTAGTCGCATTTTCCGCATAGGTGTGTGGAAAGCCCTCCTGAGCTCTTTTAGACTGATGCCCGAAATATCATCAGAATAGTTTCAGATGAAACTTGCTTCTGGTCATTTTTTTATAGAAGAAGGGGCAAACAAACATACGATTCACCTGATTGTAAGTTACTACCGCCGTCCATGAACAACTCCAACACCAGGGGAATCGAAGGTGTGTGTAAGCTCTTTCTTCAAAGTCCCTCAGATGCATCAATTCCAAATAGAAGTTGTACGAGGAAGAAAACTCTTAGTAAAACGCACAGTGGTGGACTGTCACGCATCCAGATGGTGCGGATATTATCCTTAATTTAGACGTGATGTGCGATCGTGAAATTTGGCGGTTGAAATTAATCTGAACAAATCCTCAGAGCATTCCCCGTGGTAGATGCGATAGAAAATGCACAGGGATGCAACATCCCTACGCAGCGCTGGTGGATCAAGCCGATCAGAATGTACTAGTCGTCGACGATTCGAACCACTCTGTGCTGGATGCGGTCAAGTGGATGGAGCTAGCACTTGGATGCTCCGGTGCAGAGATGAGAACAGTATTCCATGTGAGACCAAACTTGCGCTTTGTAAAGTTGCGATATGAAATACTGTCCCGCTCTGCTGAGCACGCCAAGCTTTTTTAAGGCCGACTGGGCCTTCTCTTCCAAGTGACTACGAAACTGCACACTATTCGATATGTCCACGCCAAGAATTTCAATGCTGAGGCAGCAAAAGGAGCGCCTTGAAACTGAGGATATACGAAAAAGAGGTTGTTTTAGTGGTAAACGCGCAAACTTGTGTCTTCTGGGGATTGAACTGGACTAGATTCAGTCGCCACAAATCCGAGAATTTGTTCAACAAATACTCGACTTCAGACAGAAGACATGATACAGCTGTTGTCCATAGCACCTCTCAATCACAAGTGGTTCTTTCCAGCAAACGGAAGAAAAGAGATTTCTGACAAATAATCTGAAGGCTTGGTTCCGCTAATTATATATTGGCTATATTGATGTTAGGTATGTCTCGCCAGAGGGATTTCAATATTTCTTTTTAACTAACCGTACGCCGTCATATCTGCTGAGGTCTGCAGTTTCATTTCCCGTTTTATATTCATCCGCTGGTATGATATTAAGATTGTGAGAGTTTTGAGTTCTCCTGCGATGGAGCTTGCAAAACTTATACCAAAGTGCATGAATAGTTTTAACGAGCTTGTCATTTATATAGTCCATTGTATAGTAATCTTCTAGGCTGATCTGAAAATTTATTATATGAACGTCATATTGAAATTTTTTTGTCATACCACTGGAACTTCGTTAGACCTACTTTCCGACTGGCTGCATATGGAATTAAAAGTTTATTCCAAATATAAATCCTTCTTCACCACGAAGTTGACTAACTGTTGACTACTTGGGTTCTGTTGACCTACTAAAACTTTTTCCAAATTATTTCCTCAAAAAATAGACGGAAAAATATTAAATAATATTTAACAACATTTATAAGGTACTCGTAGTTTTGTCCCTTGGTTAACTTCGAAATTTAATTAATTTAACTTATATTCCCTAGAGCGGAAGGTAGATAGAGAAATAATTTATAACGGTACGTATAACGTGTGTGACGTATAGCGCATGATAAGTATAACGGATGTGACGTGACTACTTGGGTTCTGTTGACCTACTACATTTTTTCTTAATCATTTCCTAAATAAATAGATGGCAAAAATATTTATTAATATTTACACATTAATATTAAGTTTATGTTTACACACAAACGTGTACAGGATATCCGTGGGTTTGTTCCTTTGTTACCTTTGAAATTTAATTTAACTTATATTCCTTAAAGAAAGTTAGATGGAAAAATAATTTTTAACGGTACGTATAATGTATGTGACGTGATGTGGCAGGAGTGTAATGGACGTTTAGGTTTTATATAATGTAGCGTAAGGGTGCCAATAAGGGTAATTTTCTCCAGTAAAAAATCTACTATTAATGTCTATATCAGCTTTAGAAAGAACATAAAAATTAGATCAAGTCACCCTTAGCGAATTTACAAATGTATTGCAAACGGAAATAATATAGCGATAAGAAGAAAAAGAAACTGTATTTTAAATTACTGTAATAATAGCCCAATTTAAGTCCAAATCCAAAGTCTAATTTGAGTTTTAAGTACTGAGTCTATTGAATGGTAAATGAGTCCCGCATCCCTTGGTACCTGACACCAATTACCAACAAAAAGTTTAAATGTGTGCTTTCATGTTTAAGATCAAACCTAATGGTATATAATTATGTTCCCTTAAACACCTTGAGTAAATAATCTCTTACTTCTATACGCAACAAAGTCGTAGATAAAGCGATTTTTCCCGCCGCTTTGTTTGTGTAAACTTTGCCATACATGATTAAATCGAATCCGAAAGGGAAACTATGATTGAGCGCATCAATCTGCTACTGCGGACACTCTCCAAATTAGGCAATACCAATATTGTAAAATTCAACGCTTCCAAAAAATATAAGTTTTTATCACTGCAAAAAGGTGCAGGCTTACCTTGGTTTTTGCCTAAGCTAATGTGACGTTGTAAAGATACGACGGTAATTTACACCGGAGCTGCTGCTCATTTGTGGTTAATAATATTCTTGGCTTATTCTGGCGCTGCAAAACGAACATAATGATTTCTTATGTTTACGTGAGCATAAAATATTGAATGATTATTTTATATTCCAGACGTTTCGAATAATTTACAACACCCATGGTCACATGGGGAAATGATTATAGAGAAGCTGGTATTATGTCCAATATAACAGCGATTGTTTAAAAGTTTCCTCCTTCTTTGTAGCAGTAGCCAGAAGAACAACGGAATGTGCAAAAGAATTCAGATTTTTGGGTTGAATGTTGTCTAATTATACTGTCTATGTCTACTACTTAACGTCCTTTTGCAAATGCATCATTGACTAAATTTAATTATTAATTTTCTAAGAGTATCTCCCGCAATAACTTAATTCCACCTCTTTCTTTCACCATCAGATCACCAGACGCTCGCCAAGTACTCGAAGTTTTGTTGTCGACATACCACGCATTCGAACAAAACTTCTTCGTTCATGATGGGCATAACAATGTAATAAAGAAATTAATCAGCGTAAGTTTTTCTATTTGGTTAAACAGATGTCTTCGAGGCAAAAGTGAAAAGGCGGAGAGGAGTATTTCATGCCAAAATTCCCAAAGTGTAATACTTTTGGGAACACACATAATACGTTCTTCTCAGAGACTGTTTCACGTTGCATTAAATTTAAACTAGTTATAATATGCAGCTAGCCAAATGCAAGTACGAAGCTTTAAATCCGAATTTTCGACGTAAAATGTTAAAATATTGTTACAAGACAATTGTGTCAAAAATTTTTGCACTGTTTAATAAAATGTTTTAACTTTAGCTCACTATTATCTGAAAAATGTTTTAAACCGGCATATTTTCAAAATCACAAACACTAATGAGGGATGATTGAAGGAAACTTATCAGTAAAGAAGTATTAAAAACCAAAAATTTGCCTTCACCATTACTTAATTAACTTTCTAGACTTATTTGTCTCTAGTAAATATTAAAATTACATACACGGCTTTTCTACATAGTTCTTATTATATTTGTAGTTATAATTTATTTAATTTCATTGTGTATATGACTTGGATATTATCATTTGTATATTTATTTAATTACCTATTAGTCTATAACAAAACATTTGTAATGAGATGAGATATTGTATTTGTCAATGAGAACATTCTTATTATTTTTATATTATACAAACGCTCTGATCAAAATCATTGCTCAAGGCTCTGTCGTAATTAAAAAGAAATTCCTAAACACGACCTTTCATTAAGTACCCGCATGGGTACATAAATAATACGGTTAAAGCATACCTAAAGTCATTCAACTTTTACATTCTGTACTTTAAAATCAGAACCAAAACTAACAAATTACGTTCAATTTCATTAAATTCCTACCAATTAAACTGTAGGATAGTTTTAAAATGGTCTATTATTTTGCTATAGTAGTATTAATATATTACTTTTAAATAATACCAGTTGTTACGAATTTTATCGCGTATATTATAGTCTCTGCGTTGTAGTATGGTACGAATGACAGCTCACGTCTATGAAGTTTCGCATTTTTTTATATAAACTGCTATACAGATATTGTTGCACTTCATGGGTGGGTACCGCCCCATTGACCTCTATTTATACAATACTTGTATATTTAGAGGTCAGTGGTACCGCCCACTTACGAGAGTGATGTGGCTCGCTAACGTAGACAGAGAAACCTATAAACTAATGATTAGCGTGGCTTCGAGTGAGAAAGGACGATAACGTAGTATTAGGTTATACAATATTCTTTATGACTTTTAAACATATTTAGATAAAAAATTTAATTGTTCTAAGAACTGAACTGAACAAGATTCACCAATCT
>DWHP01009222.1:0-10277 GCA_018247895.1 Parnassius honrathi | reverse complement strand
CAGCACGAATGGATCGGCTCGATCGGTTCGGGGTAGGACCACGCTCTCACTGAATACCAGCGTAAAATAGCGGCTTAATTTTGCTGTGTTTCGTATGGTGAATGTAGAAAACCGGAGACCTTTTTACTGAAAACAAGGCATTCCATCTCAGTACTTAGGGGTGACAACGCATTTGACTTTTAATTCTTAATTGAAGATAAATGTAGATGTCTATGGACCACAGTATCCACTTACCATCAGGTGGACCGTGTGATCGTTCGCCACCCTTATTCTATTGAATAAAACTCATGTATTATTATATATAGGTAACTAATTTACTAATTTTTGATTCCCGATGTTTTGGGTGCTTTTCAGCACCCATAGACATGAGGGAGTTGAGATATCTGACTTCACAATGTCAAGGAAGGAGAAGTTCTATAAGCTAGTAGACGGTGTGACGACGGACTCTCTGTATTTCCAATAGTCGCCGACATATTCATGAAGGACTTGAAGGAGGAAGCCCTTCTCACTGCTCCTGTAAATCCAAGATTATACAAGCGGTACGTAGACGACACTTTCACAATTTTACCATCAGACAAAGTAAATACATTTTTAGACCACCTTAACTCTATGAACTCAATTTACAATGGAGGCAAATAATTCTTTAGCTTTTCTAGATGTTTAGTTATTCGAAATCCTGATAACGCGCATATTCGTCACGCTTTGTCAATAGTGTTATCAGGATTTCGAATACAACTAACAACAAAACACTATTGGTCACACTGTGTATAGGAAAAAGATCTATATGAACTCATATTTTAACGGTGAATCTCACCATCATCCTTCACTGAGTTAACTACCGTGGGTAAACCTTGGTTTTAAAAAGCACAAGGGATCTGTGATAAAAAAGTTCTGATCGCCGAGTTTCAGCACGTCAAGTAAGTATTGCAAGGCAACAAGCTTCGGATCCCGCGCCTACGTTACTGTGACCGTGTGAAGTGGGCCACAGTCGAGCCTGCTGTACTACCGTATGTCAGAGAAGTCACGGACAGCGAGCTTCCATTAAAACATACTACAAGCCGCCAAAGAAGATCAGTCGATTTTTACCGTCCATCAAGTGAAATATTCCTCTACAGCTGCAGGATGCGGTCTCTCTTACATTGGACAAACAAAAAGATCTACAAAAACCCGCGTAAAAGAACATATAGCTAACGTGAATCACTGATGCTTTGGGAAATCTGCAGTCTGTGAACATGTTCAAGATCGACTATACCACAAATCCTTGAAAAAAAAACATCCTAACATTAATAGAGAAGATGGATGGGTGGCGCCATCTGCTTGGAATCCTATAATTAACAAAATTAAATCCAAACGCAGGTATACCACTGCAAGACTTTGATATACTGTAAACTCGTTCTGCGTAGATCGTAACTTAAAATAATAGTCAAAAACCGAAGGTAAGCCTGTATATGACATTGGGATCTCAGTCCTCCCCGTGACCATGAATAAAGCACCCCAAATGTCGGGAATTAGAAAAAAGTTAATAAAACATTATGAAATCCATATAAAGAGTTTTATTCAATGTGTAGTGTTCGTTAAAATTTAAGAAATCATTACCCTTATCCTATAAAAACATTAATTTTGTTCACCATTCGCCTATGCTTATTTAGAACCTTCTCGTAAGTGTTGCAAAATAGCCCTATATTTACTATTCAGGTATGCAGGATTCCAGATGACCTTTTTTGTGATAAATCAGCAGTAAAAACTGTTATTAATATTTTTATTTGTGAAGGCGGAGATCGAGCCTAAGTTTCTAACGTACCGTTTAATTTACAGCAAGCACTCAGCCCCTGACGTACCACGACCCATAAATGTCATGATATAGGTAGTGTTAATGTTATATACATTTGTCACATACCTACATTTTTCGTATAAAATACTTTAAAAATGCGTAATTACTTCAAGCATTTTAGTGAAAAAGGAAATCAGTAGGAATTGTAAGGTTCTCAGAATGTTAATGTTAAAATTTATGTTGAGATTTGTGTAAGTCCTGGCCTAGACTTGCGTGACGAGATGTATATTTGCCGATGATATATTCCTGTCAGTCTTCGTGACCTTGAAACAACTGATCCACCTCATCGTTATTAAAATTTTCCGCTAGGTCGGAGAGCAAATGACGCATCTCTACTAATAATATAAAGCTATTGATTGGCATCGGAGTCAAAGTAACATAGACTTATGAAGTCATTAGCTGTATCACCGTCATTACCAACTTCATAGATGATATCAACATCATTATTACTTAACGTTATTTTAATAGATAAGAAAATACTTACAATAAAATTAAGTGTATCATTAGTGGAAGATATTTCCATAAAAGGCACAACATGAGTCACATTGCTCTTATAAAATAAGCACAAAATAATAAGCAGTACAGCGAATTTACAATTAAGACTGTTCATTAAAATATTTCATTCGTCAGAAAAAAATATGATCCGTAATGTTATCTATGAATATAATTAATTTGTAAGATAGTCTTTAATAAAACTATCGCGTTTTATCGCGGACGGTTTAAATATATATAAATATGCGTAGTATCCTCTTAGTAGTCTGTGATATTCAATTAAATTCAATGACATGTACCCAAAAAGCATATGAATCACAGAACACAATTACTCTCGGTTGAAAACGTTGTCGATAAATTCATTTAGTCTATGACTTAGTAAAATTAAGGATTTCTCAAGGATTTTTATTAATACGGCTGGTAATAAATATTTATGGCTGCTCCATCTGATATCTTAAAACAAAAACGTGGTCGAATAATGTAGAATTATATACTATCGTTGCATAATTTAAAATATATCGTCAAAAACTGGAATATATCGTGAAAAATTCAGCCGGTATATTTCCGCCAAATTATCCTTATACTTATGATGGTTTCACGGGGAATATTAACTGTGTCTGTTTTATCGACACTGGGTTTGCTTCACGGAGCATACACAGAGGCACTGTTACGATAGTACAATAACAGCGGCACGGCATTATTAAGGTCCGATTTCGAAATATTTTCGTCCAAGCAGATAAAGCTTTGTTGACTATAGTCGATTATTTTCTTTTCCGCTAAGCAAGTGATAAATCTAAATTAATAACAATCAATTGCCGCATGTATGTAAGATAATCACTTTAAGAACGATTGAACACTCACTGTTGAACCCGGAAACTGGCGCTGTTGTCGAGATCATGAAAACAGTCGTGCAAAGCCGGGGTAGATCGTTGGTCAAAATAATATAGTATTGGAATTACAGATGGGATCCAACTCTTTGCTCTCCCACTCGCTTGTATACCGTGTGTCTGTCAAGACTTAGTATTCGTACCTATTAGTTTTTAAAGTCTGCGAAAGAAATATTAGCAATAATAATCGTCATCACTTGATTTAAAAACAATTAGCTTTATCGTTTGAATAACAATAAGTCTAGTCCTATTGCTTTATATTTTTAGACATAATAAAGTAATAAAAATAAATAACAAAAACGAGTATATCGATGTCAATTTTTGCTAACATTGTGAACTATAAATACCACCATTATAAATGAAAGAATCATGTCCTGTAAAGTAACGTCACATATAATTCTACTACAATAGGGATGTCAATCTTCTAGTAAGTCAAAAAATACGAGTGTTATCTCTATTACTCTCTCACTCTCTACTTCTCTACTAAACTCTCATATTTGGCAAAGACTCAGAACAACAACTTAAGCAAAAGATGAACACTTGACACTTCTATTTCCACGCATGCGTTACACGCAACATCGTTTAATAGATTTGTTTATTTTTGCCTTATTTGAAAATTAAATTGGAAAAACCGATTCAAGTAGACTCAATTTATATAGAATTGTGGGACGTTACATCTAAGATTAGAGAGTACGTAGTCTCGTAGACAGAGTCCATAGTGTGCTGTAAGTAATTATAATACAAGTTCTCAGTAATTATAATATAATCTCGTTTTATGTATGTATGGGTACAACAATGTATACACTGTACAATAATCATAGTACATAAAGACTTAGAATATACTGGCGATTCGACGACCTGGCAGCCCGAAAACGCGTGACCAATTTCGATTTGTCATTGTGTGCGTTATCTAGGGATGTACATTTTACTTATAAGGAATACCGAAAAATGATTGGTAAGAAAGATAAAATATTGAAAAACTAGTTTAGTGCACGAAACTGAATAACTTAAAAACTGATATTTTAAAATAATTCAAAATGTTCATATAACATATTCCCGAGAATAAGCGGCAACTACCTACGTTAAGTTGGATTTTAATTCAAACTGTACGAAATCCCAATAATCTCTGAAGAGGATCAGGGATACAAAGAATCAGCTCGGAAAATTGTATTTGGATAATAAAAAAAATTATTTACTGTCATAGGCAGTTTTCTCGGAATTTTTCTTTCAACATTATTTTTATCAAATATAAATAGGTAGATACTTATTCAAGTAAACACCTATTTATATTTCATATATGTTATAAAATATTTTGCTGTTCATATAAAAACGAGGACGCAGAATACATAATGGCTGCTTTATTTTTCATATTTTAAGTATTACTTTTAAACAAACGGTTAATAATTAACAGTTAAATACATTATAGAAGTTTATTTTAGATTCGACTTAATTATGAATGTAAATTTAATAATTTAAGTAAAGAAACTTGTAGGAATCAGTTAAATAAGATTGCTCTGTTTAAAGACCAATATATTTATGAGGCTACTCTCTCTATCATCTGTCCCTGAAACATATAAAGTAATAATTAACTTATTATCATTTTAGCTGCATGAATTTTAAAACATAATGATATTAACAGAGCCTAGCCAAATACGCAGGAAATATTAAAGTGCACCAAGTGTCTGAAGACACATATTATATACTCTTTATTTTTAACAAACGTTATATGTACATTATATGTATTGCTACGAGCTTAGGGTTCGTAACAATAAAAACTGCCGATTGAATTACCAAAATTGAAGCTTTAATTGCCAAACACCAATTAAAACTTAAAACACACTAATAATTAATCACATTTAACACTTTAGTTCACTATATTTCGCTCCGAAACATCGCTTGTATCGTCAATTCAATACCGCCCCGGTCACGCTACTTACCGACTTCAAATAGGACCTTTTCCACCGAAAACATCTAGAATGTTCGAGTAGAATGTCGAAAATTCCAGAAAAGAATCCTCCCGAAAGCCCTCGCCACTCGACACTAGACGGTGCTAGTGAGAAAGCTCTTATACCTGCTACTCGATACTAGATGTCGCTAATAATCACCCGCCACATACCGAGCATTAATTATGGCGTGCAACATTATATTAAGAAAACGGTCACCCATCCATAGAATGACAGCGGCAAGTGCACCTTTTTCTCGCAGATCTATCGATCCACACAGCTATTACTTAACCACTCTTCTCTACGACACTGTAGAACACTTTAGGTGATAAACCACGCTATTAAGCCCTCAATATCAAACACTATAGAATTTATAGTATCCTAGCACACAGAACCGCGAATCTCATGCGCGGCCCTCTAGCGGCGCTTCGGGAGCATTACTTAATATCTGTATCTTACTGCGCTGAGTTTTATCTTATGCTTATAGCTTTATGTCTGCTACATGTTCTTTTACGCGAGCTTTTACAGTTATTTTTGTTTCCAGTTGCACTTTTTATTTTTCAGACGATTTGTTACAACTATCGCAAATTCCTGAGTCGTTGGTGGCGATTGCAGCCAAAAGATAGTCAGTGAAGTGAACTATTGACAGGTTGTTGAAGACGAGATTTTAAGAGGGGAATATGCATATTATGTCTTAATCTCGCCTACATATGATGCACTTTTATAGTAGAAGAATATCACACGACCAACTGATGGGTAAAAATCTACCCTAAAATACTTGACCTAAGCTCATTTTGGAACGGTGAGCCCTAAAACACTAGGCTCATTTTAGAAAGGTGATCTGAAGTTAGAGAAATTTGGGATAGGGTAACGGAACCCAAGAGGCCAGTAGCTGGCTGATTTCATGGAGAAAGAGGGACTCTTTATGATGAATTCTTTCTTTCAGAAGCGGTCCCACAGAAAGTGGACCTGTTCGAGCCCCGACGGTACGACAAAGAGTGACATTGACTTCATTATGACGACCAACTGTTCAGTGATCGCAAGGTTGAAAACAGGCAGCGATCACCGAATAGTTAGAGGCACACTAAACCTAAACGTTAAGTTAGAGAGGTCTTGTCTAATGAAGTCAACGCTCCGTCCTCCTCATGCTCTAATCCAAAGTCCTGAAACGTTTCAGCTCGAGTTGCAAAACCGTTTTCAGTGCCTAGAAGACTGCAATGTAGTGAACGATATGAATGATAAGCTCGTGGAAGTTGTCCATGCGGACGGAGCTCAGTTTTGCAAATCACGCCACAGAAGAACACAAAAACTTAATCTCATGGCTGTTAGACGGGAAATGAAGCTGCGGTGTTCAACAGATTTGACAGCATATAGGCAACTAAACTGCCGTGTAGTGGCGGTTAAGTATATCCACTACCTCATATCTTCCCGTGGGTGTCGTAAAAGGCGACAGAGGGAGACAGGCGGGAGATGGGCAGCAGCATCTTCATCACTATACGGTGTATGTGGCAGACTTCAACGTAAAGCTAGGTACAACAAAGATCGGTTAGCTGAAGTTAGAGAAATTTGGGACAAGGCAACGGAACCCAAGAAGCCAGCAGCTGGCCGACTTCATGGAGAAAGAGGGACTCTTTATGATGGACTCTTTCTTCCAGAAGCGGCCCAACATAAAGTGTACCTGTTCGAGCCCCGACGGTTCGACAAAGAATGAGATTGACTTCATTATAACGGCCAGACGCAAACTGTTCAGTGATGTCTCAGTGATCGCAAGGTTGAAAACTGGCAGCGATCACCGAATGGTTAGTCCAAAGTCTTTGCTAGAGATCTGTCTGCCAGAAAGAGCCAACTGTTAAAGCTGAAGACTGAGTGTGGCGGCATCGTTTTCGGGACACGAGGTTCTATAGGCAGCGGGTGGTAAACCACCAGTACTTAGTCTTTCAGAAGCTCTTCAATTCCATCCTTCATGGTGGCACTACTCCGAAGTCGTGGAGCAGAAATGGTCTTGATATTCAAGAAACGCGACTACGCTCTTTTAAAAAACTTCAGACCGATTTACCTTCCGAGCCACGTCTACGTGCTGTTTTCGGGAGTCATTATGAATCGTTTGGTACGCAGACGCGACTATTCTTCTTCTTCCAGCCTCGGGAGGCTACGATACGGCAGTATGGTACGCCTTTAGTACCATAGACCACATATATGCCTTGCGTTAGTGTACTAAACTAAAGCCCTTTTTATAGTTCACATCACAACTTTGGGCGATAATACAGTCCCTTCAGCGGTGCCAAGTTGACTGTTGGTATATCGAAGTGCTGACGCTGAAGTATTTGTACAGTAGAGCTACGATGGCTATCCGAGTACAGAACACGAGTACGAAACCTATCCAACTGCAGAGAGATGTGTCTTACACCTGACTTAATATCCCCGAAACTTCACCGCTGCGTTGGAAGACGTTTTCAAGCTACTGGACTGGAAAGGATACGATATTAACATCAATTGCGAGTACATCACTTATCTTCGATTTGCCGACGATATAGTACTTATGGCAGAATCGTTGTGAGACCTAAGCACTATGTTCAATGACCTCAATAGTGTCTCACAACGGATAGGTCTTAAGATGAACATGGACAAAACTAAGATCATATGTAATGTCCAAGTCACACCTAGTTGTTGGAAGCACTAAGCTCGAAGTTGTTGACGAGTACGTTTACCTGGGGCAAATAGTCCTATTAGGTAAGTTCAACTTCGATCAAGAGGTTAATCAACGGATTCAACTCGGCTGGGCAGCGTTCTGGAAAATACGACAAATCTTCTCGTCAGGGATACCTCAAAATTAAGCCAAGCGAGCTATGGAGAGGGGTATTCTCGGGGTTTCTCTGCGTGGTAAACTTAGAAATGAGAATATACGCAATAGAACCAGAGTAACCGACATAGCCCAACGGATTAGTAAGTTGAAGTGGCAATGGGCCGACCATATAGCTCGAAGAACCGACAACCGATGGGGAAAAGATGTTCTCGAGTGGCAGCCTCGTGCAGGTAGGTTTAGTGTAGGGCAACCCATCGCTAGATGGAATGACGATCTGGTAAGACATGCAGGAAGTCGTTGGATGCAGGTGGCTCAGGACCCTGCTTTGCGGCGTTCCTTGGATGAGACCTATGTTCAGCAGTGAACTTGTGGACTTGTGAAGGGCTGTGTGATGAATGATGAAGCTTATTTTACAATCCAGTGATGGTGAACAGCTTAACCAGCTCGTAGTATCGTGCATGGAATATTGACGATATCAGCAAATGCATGTTAGGAAGGCTAAAACTGTTGGCCAGCTGACGCATCCGTTTTTTTAAACAAACTTTACGACCACACTAATTTTTGTCCTTTATTGTAAAGCGTTATACATACGTAAATTGGACAAGGTGGACGAAGACCCAGATCCGGGACAATTATTTGTAGTCTAAAACACGTGTTACACATATAGATGATAATAATCTCCGGGAATAAGATGATCGCTACCATGCTATATGTAATTTGTTTTGTGTTGTTTATTATTGAGTAACTTTTACTTGTATATTTTGTATATTTAACTTTGGTTGTAAACTGTATGTGGTTCTTCATACGACGGAGATATTTTCTGAACCAGTGGTAAATTAAACATGAGAGGGAATTTCAATAAGTAATATTTATAATCTATGTTAAGTAAAAAAAATTCTATTTCTCATGTTTCATGCTGGATACCAACACGCAGCCCACAGCACCGCAATTGAACTCTTAACCAGCTGTGAGCAATGAAAGGTTGTTAAAGAGTGATGCGATGTGAGAAAGAAACGGACATCAAGTCTTAACGCAAGCTTTTCTTACTAATAATTAAGCTTAATAAGTGCTACTATATTAATATTTTCTTCTAGGGTTTAAACCACATAAATAAAGAAACCAATAGAAACGTATGAAATAGTGTTGTATATTATATTAGTTAAAACTAACATTTCATACATCGAAATTTGTAAATTTTCAAATAATTTAGAGATTTCAATAGCACTTTCATTTCAATAGTTTAAGTGAAGTAATTAAAAATGTAAATGAAAACTAATTAATCCTTATACAAACCAAAACACTGTTGATAATATGATAAGTATATAAGTTGATAATTCTGTTGCACTCTAATCCTTTGAGTAAATCCACTCAAAAGGGGTATTTCCTATCATTACGCTATAGTAATCCATTGATCGATTTGTGTCCACCGTTAGTATATATATATTGAGAGTGGATTACAGTGGATAAAATCCAAACGCAATATATAGGGCTTCTTGACTGAGACTATTCAACCTCACACAAAACGGATAGAGCTGAGCCTAAGCAACCTCGTTACTGCTTTTTTCTATTAAACTTACTTTGTAAAGCCCGAATAAAACTTGAATCTACAGCAGCAGTTTAGACTAAAGACGTAACATTTCAGCTTATAAATAACTGTATGCGTAGCGATCTAGGTATCTAAACAAAAAAATGTGATTTTAATTTCGAATCATATTTATTAAGCAACGACCTTTGCTTAAATATAATTTGTCGTCTACAATACTGTTGTGCACCATGGATAAATCATGAGTATGATACTATATCAAAGTTGCGTACGGCAATCATTGACATATATATTACTTCGTATATCTATGACTATAATAAAAAAAACATGTGAGTTCACACGTGGTAAAAATGAAACCTTCAAAAAAAGGCTGCGAAGCATCGCATAAAGAGGAAACAGATGATAGGAAACACTATACATACATTGTATATAGGTACTGTATATTTTCTCATTCTCTCGCAGGCTAAATGTTGCTTTTTTGTGTCGCTTTTTCGTTATATCGAATTTCAAATCACGATTCTAAAGAATTTTCTAATTCAAAAGAGAAAATATAAAAATAAAATATAAGTGCCTGTCCGTAATATTGAAATAACTGGCTTCTATTAAACTCGAGGCGTTATTTGCTTGTCATTGACCTATTTAAAAAAAATTGTCCGCCCGTCTGTCTGTCTGCGGGATAATATTTGGAATGGCTGAACCCATTGAGACGAAACTTTACGAACAGAGTGAGAGCAATGCCGGGAGAGATCCAGGCTATATTATATATATATATATATAT
>DWHP01009221.1:0-10277 GCA_018247895.1 Parnassius honrathi | reverse complement strand
GCGCAATAAATAAATATTGTATTCTACCACATAAATGATAGTACTTTTATACTGATAATTAAAGCAATTCGTGCAAATAATTATTCCCTCACCGTTCCAAAATATCAAAAATGCAGTACGTTAATATTCAAGTTTTCACTTCTGCCGGCACTCCCGGAGTGCAACCCGTCGTTTTTTTTTTTTGATTTTTATGTGCACTGGAAATAACCGATTTTGGATAACCCTTTGTATAAACGTTAAAAACCACTGGTCTAGCATCGAACTTATAATATTACTAGCGTATAGAACAGACACCCCGAACCAAAAGTTTGCTTCATTTTGGTAGGAGTTAGAACTAAAGTTCGCTGCAGCCCTTAAATAATGGTTACGTCGTCTAACCAAACTATTAAAACAAGCAGCGCTAGTTTGCATTAGGGAGTTTTCTAGCGATCAAAACGTCATAAGCGCCAGGAATTTCATGGCGCTTACGCGTATCGTTTAATGTAGCGTACAAGTTGCTCTCATAGATTTTGTTTTGCCCTCTTGATCCGATTCTCGTGAGCATTGTAACAACGCGAAAAACTTTAAATTAAAGAGTTTTAAACGTTTTAATGTGTACTTGCCGATGAAATGTTAAACCATCACTTTTTTTGATGTTCTGGTGTGTTTACTGCAGTCTTTAAGACCACAACCAGGCATTTTGAAGTTGTTATTTATGCGAAGCAAACACGACTCGTCTGCGCGGGCGTTGGACACTCAATAAACCGTTGCAGTACAGTGTACCGCAAAGCGTGGCGCATAATTCAAGGCATTGTCTTCTCCATACGTAGTAGTAATACCTCAATGTGGCCTAGACGGTCTTCTATGGCTTTTGGATTACGCTTGTCGAGCTGTTGGACCGAGTCAAACGATCTGTGACGGTTGTCAGCTTGTCAAACAGTTTTATTTGTTTAGAAACGTTCCGCTAATTGAATACGAGTGCAATTATGAAACAGTTATTTATTTATTTTTAATATTTTTTTAAGTACTAAACGCACAGATTAGGTAATAAATACTACGTAAGTAAGGGTACAAACGGCAGACTTAATGCCATAATGCATTTTCTTTCCGCCTGAAAGGAGGGAGAAGGGAGGTTGACGTGTTTCATTTGTACTAATTTATATTTATATACTTTGAAATACATTTTGCTTCTGAATTAAAATAATGTTTATTAAGATATGCATACCGTGTGCAGTTTGGTCCAAGTTGAGAGATAGGATAGTTTTTTGCCCATATGTGACCCACAACTTTGTTTTCGCGAATTCAAGGATTTTGAATTGGAGATGACAAGAACGAACCTACAGTATCCTGAAGTCTTGCAGTGGTATGCTTGGGTTTGGGTTTAATTTTGTTAATTATAGGATTTCAATCAGATGGCAGCACCCATTCATCTTCTCTATTGAAATTAGGATGTTTTTTAATTTCAATAGCGTCGCGTATCATTCTTGGTAGGAATCGGTGTTCTTTTGCGAGGACTTGTGGTTTATCAAATCTGATGTAATGGTGGGGACGATCTTGAACATGTTCACAGACTGCAGACTTCCCGGAGCGTCAGTGCTTCATGTCAGTTATATGTTCCTTCACGCGGGTTTTTATTGTTTTTTTTGTTTGACCTATGTAGGAGAGACCACATTCACAATCTAGCTTGTACACTCCTGCATCTTGTAGAGGAATATTACATTTGATGGATGGTAAAAATTGACTAATCTTCTTTGGCGGCTTGTGGTATGTTTTAATTTAAGCTCGCTTCAAGATGTAGCCAACCCTGTGACTCCTGTGAGACATGCGGTAGTACAGCAGGCACACGCTCGACTGTGGCCGGCTTTACTCGGTCTCTGTGATGTAGGCATGGGACCCGAAGCTTGTTGTCTTGCAATACATATGTGTATATATATAAGTATCTTAAAGTCTTGCAGTTGTATTATATGTCTTAAAATTAAACGACAAATAAGCTGTAAAATTATATTTTATTTATCTCTAAAAATATAGCTTATAGAAACAACATTTTGTGTGCTCTAGTATGCAATATCAATATGCAAGTTAGAATGGCAGAAGCAGATTGCCGTACCACTTTTTATATTATATATCATGCTAGGCGGATGAACCCCTTTTTATGTGACTGCGGAGGGTAATGTGTTTATTAGCCAATAAATTTATGTATGTACGTATTTATTTATTTCATTTGGCTGCCCTATAGTGAGTGTACTAAAATTAATCAAATACATAAACAATAACAGTAAGTAAATGCCTCTCTATTTACAGGTTAGCACAGCATGTACCAACATACAGTAACTTACAGTATATTCTAAAACAAAATCAACAACACTGCAAAAAGATTACATTGATATGTGATAGGGCCAACTGCAGCTATTATATTACGGTTGTAGCACGAATGGTTCGGCTCGACCGGGGAAGAAACACGCTCTCACAGAATACCAGCGTAACATAGCAGCTCAATGCTGCTGCGTTTCGTATGGAGAGTGTAGAGATCCGGAGACCCTTTTTTACTGGAAACGAGTCATTCCATCTTAGTCCTTAGGGGTGACAACGCATCTGCATTTTGATTCTTAATCGAGGATAAATGTAGATGTCTATGGACTACAGCATCCGCTTAGCATCAAGTGGACTGTGTTCTCGTTTGTCATCCTTATTCTATAAAAAAATCATCATTATTGGTATCAATGTTGTACACAGTCTTTTTAATTACTATAGATACAGAGGTGTTAACATGTTAATATCTAGCGCAGTAGAATACGCCTCATATACCTTGTAACGACAAGATATTGATCAGTGTGACTGAAGCTTTGTATGTATAGGTGGTTCTACGCTAGACGAACGAACCGAGCGCGAGTGGAGCATGAGCCGAGCACAAATTCGTGTAGTGTAAACCGACTTACAAGCCCCGAACGAGCGCGCTTCGAGCGTTTGAACATGATGGGATTTGCATCGCATGCATCGATTTGCATGTTGTAGGCTCGATGTACGTCCACACTTGACATCTCGAGTAGAGCGGCTCAGCTCGTGCTCAGCTCGTGCTCGGCTCTTCTAGCGTAGATCCCCCTTAGGTACCTATGTTCCTTTGTGGTGCTCTAGAGACCAAACGCGTGGACCAAGTTTGATGATTCTTTCACCAATCGATTTTTCTTAACTTTTTGAGTGTAACTAAAGGCACGACAGCAATTAAAATTCAATATGGCGATAACGAACGGAATAAAAAGAAATGAAAAATAAAACGAAAAAATAAAAGTGGACGAACTATGTCAAATGGGGTAATATTGATTAAGTCTTTGAAAATTATATTTAGGTTTCTTTAGTCATTTTTTATTTTGAATGACTATTTAGAATCTATAAAGATTTAAAGTTGGTTAACGACCATTCTCGCTTGAATTTTCAAAACTTGTAATAAAGTTCATAAACTCGTATAATTGTATATTGGGTGTTGTTAGTAATTTTTTACGCAGTTCGTTTTTTTTTAAACCGTATTAACCTTGCTTAGGAGTACGTCTGGGTGAGCACCGGGATTTACCAACTTCTGCCGCAAAACCGCATTGCGTGCACTACTTTCCGGTCTGAAGAGTATAGAGAACAGGTATATGTAACTATAGGCTGATGGACATTCCATCTTAGTCCGTAGAGGAGACAGTACCTTCTTTGTTCTTTGTTTGAAATTGCTACCAGGTGGCCATCCTGAATGTTTATCGATAGACTTGCCCACACAAGAAGATGAATGAAAATAAATGCTCAATTTGCGTTCTAAAAACGTAATTTTATATTGCTGTTTGTCAAACAGATTCCCTCTGAATTCTATAATTAACAAAAAATTATTAAATTCAATTATATAGGATAGTACAAAGAAGAACTCAACAATTTGAAGCAAAAATTTTCTAGAAAAGTATAAATGACAAATCAGAATAAAAACAATTTTGATTAAAACTACTTTTACGGATTTTATCGTGTTTAATTTAAATGATTTTTAATTCCCGACGTTTCGGGTGCTATCCAGCACAGTGAGTGTTAACTCGGAGTACCTTCAGCTTTTTAATTATTATCTATGGTCCGATCTACGCAGAATGAACTGAAGGTTGCTGTATACAGGACGGAATCAGCACGTGCACGGGTCGGAGACGGAACGTGGTTATTTATCAACACTGACGGGAGTTTAATGCATACGCACCGTGACGGTGACTCGAAACTAATGTGCTTGTGTTGTGAAAGATATATTTTTCATTTGAAGAATTGCCATTAATTGCTATTGCTTCAGATGATGAAGAAACCAAAACTGTCAAGAGTTAAAAGAGATTTTCTGTACATTCTACGTGGCAGTAAAGAGGACTAGAAGGTGATTACCACACTCTCTATAAAGAAAATTTGGATGACAGGACTCAATTTCATATGTATTTTCGTATGACATCATAAGTGAAAAATAAAATTTATACTATAGCCGTTTGCAGTGAGTGATAATTCGACTGCAATTTTCCGCCGCACAATTTTTTTATATTTTGTGTTCAATATACATTTAATTAGTTTTTCGTCGTACATTTTGTTCGGTACAACACGAGCATCACTGCGTAGACAACGGAGCGACTGTGCGTACGCAGCGGAACCAAGGACGGGAATTGGCGCGCGTCGGGCGGGACGGGGTGAACATCGTCGCCGACGATATTTTTCCCGTCCCGTTCACGCCACGTCCTCGTCCTGTCCGTGCATCCGTAACGTATGCATTATCACGTACATTTTCTATGAAACAATGTTGCCGAAATTTCACGTCCCGCTCCGTCCGGGATAAAACACGTTACGTATGCAGCGACCTTTACTGTGTCTTGAAGTGGTATGCTTGGGTTTAGTTTTAATTTTATTAATTACAGGATCCTAAGCAGGTGGTAGTACCCAGCCTCCTTCTCTATTGAAATTAGGATGATTTTTAATTTCAATAGCCTCACGTACTTATCATTGCTGGTAGGAATTGATGTTCTTTCGCGAGGATTTGTGGTCTATCAAATTTGATGTAATGGTTGGGGTCACCTAGGATATGATCGCAACGTCGGGTAAGTATTAAAAATAAAATAAATTAAACTCGATAAAGTCCGTAAAAGTAGTTTTAATCAATGTGTAGTGTTTGCGTAAATATAAAAAACAATTTTATATTATTTGTACCAGTCGGTATAATGTTAGTCAGACTTCAAAAACTAGGTAAAGTTATCACTGTGTATTGTAAGTTCGTTTGCCAGTTCAGTTTGAAAAAATCAATTTAACTTTGTAACAAAATGTGATAATATATCTTCTTACGCCACCACCAGACCGCACTATCAAATTCTATGTTGATTTGAAATTGTTATATTTTACTTTATATACACAGAGAGGTAGAGAGACTTGTTTGTTTTACGTCATAATACAAGTAAAGATTTTAATTGTAAAAGGAAAAGTGAAGAGCCTAGAGAAAGGTCTACGGACGTGCTCGAAGCGGCCCCATGGAACGTAGCTATCATGCATTACAACGGTCGGCTTCATGTCTCCATGCTTCCGGTATTAAGCCGGACGGTCCGATCACGCGCACAAGCGGTTAACCGCGCGGTTGTTAAGAAACTTTATTTTGTACGCACTAAATAGTATCGGAATTTGAACTGTCAAAGTTGAGAGGAGACAGATATGAGTGGCAGACACCGTATGTACACTAGGCGGATCAGTGCGCGGTCGCGGTAGCTGACTAAGCAAGTATAGTCTAAGGCTACATAAGCAAGCTAGCTTTCTTGCTTATCCTTTCACAACCTGACTGATACGATCGTGCGCGTTTGTAAAATTAGTAAATATATTGTTAATTATTAATTGATCATCAATTTTTATTGCAAGATCACTTAGCAAATTCATTATTGATCGCGCCCTTGGCGCAGTCGGTCGCGGTCGACTAGTTACCCCGGGCCGTTAGGCCCCGGGCCCTTTTAATTAATTTAATAAAAACTTTACCTTTTTTACGTGGGCAAATCCTCTGTCGTGTAGGCGTCAGACAGGTTATACCGGATTCCTATCGGCCAAAACTCCACTGTGTTCATCTCTTCACTATCAGTCAGGGCTACGGGAACGCTTTCGCACACTACGGCAGCCCCGGCGGCGACAGCCCTTACAGGGTCCGACTTGATGACTTCTTCTTGTAGGGACGTACAAACACACCGTATGTGCCACCTCGAGGCCCTACGTAAGAGGTGACGGACAACCTCCGTGTCCACCTAAGCCTCAATTATGGGGAATGGAGGAGTGCTTGATATGCTCTTCACCGGCGCCCGGCTCTTCGGCTGTGGCTTGGGACTTGTCTAATAAACTTAACCTAACCTAACCTAACTAACCTTACCGGACCACAAAGTATACTATTAAGCTGCTATTAAATTGATATTTCTGAGTGGGTTTTAGAGCAAGGAAGTGTCCGCCGCGCTAAACCTCCTCGCTAAAATCCTAATGCGCAAAACCCTCTCAGAAACGAGGAGAGGCCTGTGCCCAGCTGTGGGACGTATAAAAGGCTGTAACTTTAAAGTGATATTTTATTTCGTCATAAAAATATCTCTTTCGGTATCAATCAAAAAATAATTACATAATGCTGTAGAAATGCGATCATTCAGAAGCATATTAGAGCTGACTCTCAATGATTGGGTAAGAAAGTATGTGATAAGAGAAAAGCGTGGTTTGCAAGAAGATGTTGTGTCAAAGATTATGAAAGGAATGTTTCAGTGGTGTGAACGCGTAGAAGGAATAAATGAGTCTTTCTGTCTACCCCTTTAGGTAACAGACGTGAAAGTGTATTATATTAATTGAACGTGGACATAAACCGTCAGGTTAACTAGTCGACGATTTCAACTAGTTGATGGACTCATCGGTAAACGAAAATGTAGGGGAAGTTTTGTTACCGTAATGCGTCTCCTACCCGTCGCCAATCTTCTGTCGCGAACACCTAAATAGCGGTGACAACGAATCTGTATTTTGATTCTTGAGGATTGATGTAGATGTCTATGGGCCACACTATTCACGTTATGTTGTCGACGGATTTAAATAATTAGACCGACTCGTCAATAAATCTAGTTTCGTTAACGATAAATGCGTCGACAATCCATTGTTAATTAAAATAAAATAACTCCATACTTCCTTCCGCCTTTTTTCGTTTTGTCTTGCTTCTGTTTTTAATGTCCATCAAAATTACAATATTATCTGTCCACCCTATGGTTAGTAAAGGCAGATCACGTACCAAGATAATGAGGCGGCCTCAGGCGTGAGAGAACGCGCCAATTTCTCATGCCTGTTGACTGCCGGCCACCAGTGGCGCTGTCGTAACGTTCACCATGGGAAACTGACAATGGCGTTTTTCAGTCCGGTAGGTTAGGGCCAGTGTTGTCAATTGTACTGTTCAGTTTCCTTTTTTCAACCGACTTCAAAAAAAGAGGAAGTTCTCAGTTTGACTGTATTTTTATGTGTGTTATCTGAGAACTTTATTTTAAATGAACCGAATTTGATGTTTCTTTTTTTATTTGAAAGCAATAGCTTCTCATGTGGTCCCATATAAATTTAATCAAGATCTAACAGATAGCTTTTGACTTATTTTAAATTATTAAAGCGTATAAAATTGACTTCGACTACATTGATGATGTTCTCATTTTTTACATTGAAGACGGTTGTACAATTTTTTTTTATTTTGCCGCTTGCTTATGGAATAAGAGTGACAAGCGAGCACACAGTCCACCTGATGCTAAGTGGTTGCTGCGGCCCATAGACACACATTTACATTTATCCTCGATTAAGAATCAAACTGCAGATGCGTCAAGATGTCAACCTTGTGGACTAAGATGGAATGAATCGTTTCCAAGAAAAAGGGTCACCGGTTCTCTGCACTTACCATACGAAGCAGCAGCATTATGCTGCTATTTTATCTTGGTATTCTGTGAGAGTATGGGACCTTCCTGGTGGAGCCGACCAATTTTGTACACCAAAACAGCTGCAGCGGGCCCCACATATGTATTAATACAAAATACAACTTTAGTATATTATTTGATAGCATGTTTAATTAATATACAGTATATAATTGAGATATAACAGTGTATAATTCACACGTGATAGAGCCATGCTTTTTATAGAATAATGGTGACAAACGAGCACACAGTCCCCCAGATGGTATGTAGATGCTGTGGCCCACAGATATCTACATTTATCTTCATTTAAGAATCAAAATGCGGATGCTTTACCAGCCCTGAGGATTGATATGGAATGCCTCGTTTCCACTAAAAAAAGTCTCCGGTTCTCTGCACTCACCATACGAAACACAGCAGCATTAAGCTGCTATTTTACGCTGGTATTTTGTGACAGCGTGGTTCTACCCCGGTCGAGCCGATCCATCCGTGTTGCAACCACAATATACTCGTAGCTGCAGCATGGCTCTACCACGTAAAACTGTTGCTATATTATGGTTGTAGCATGAACGGGTTGAAGGACCACGCTTTTAGAGTATACGAGCGTAAAATAAGAAAGAACCAAAGCCCTTTTTACTGGAAATGAGACATTCCATGTTAGCCTCGGGGGTGATAAGTGATAACGCATCTGCATTTTAATTCTTAATGTATCTGTGCCACATTTTCCACTTAACATCAGGTGGACCGCGTGCTCGTTTGTCGCTCTTATTCTATAAAACAGTCTATCCCATTATACTCTTACTAGATGGCGCCACAGTCGAAACAAGTCTCACTAAATAATCGAAGTTATCAAACTGTCCGACATTGTTTACTCGTTGGCAAATTTGACGTGACTGTTAGAAAGTTAGTTCTGTGTACAATCAGCCGTCATTATTATGAAGGAAATAATAGGCGGAGACACATGGATGTACGTAGGAAAATAGAAAATTGTTATAACTGTAACGTATAAGGAGATGTACATAAATATCGTACTATAGGTCAGGATTTTCCTTAGGATTGTTATGGTATTATCGGACTACGTTTATAAATGCAATAACTATAAATTAAACTAAATTTTATTATATGTGGTAGAGTAACGCTACAGCTTATTATGGTTGTAGCAAGAATGGGTCGCCTCTACCGAGGTTAGCATCACCCTCTCATGGAATACCAGCATCAACAGCAGCAATGCTGCTGTGCTTCATATGCTGAGCGCAGAGATCCGGCAAACTTTTTAATGAAAACGAGGCATTCCATCGTCTGCGTCCGCATTTTCATTTTGATTCTTAATCGGGGATAAATGTGGACGTCTGTGGGCTACACCATCCACTTATCATCGGGTGGACTGTGTGTTCATTTGTTTTTGTAAACCAAATTCTATAACAAGTGGTAAAATTATAAATTTTGTACAACCGACTTCAATATAAATAAAACGAGAACATCATCGATATTTTTGAAGACGGCTGAAAAAAAATTCTACTCGTAATTGTTACTGGAAGTTTCGCACGCACACAACCTGCGCACATCTTCCAAGAAGGCCCCGAAGCGATTTTCGAACGACTGCAAATAAAATTATAGGTTAGAAAAAACAACACGCAATTAATCATGAGCTGTGATGACTGATGATCCCGGTGAGAATTGCTTGGTCATTGTCGTATAATCATTGTATTGTTTTCAGTTCTTAATATGTGTGCAAAATTTGAGATTTACGCTCTAGTGGCGATGTAAGAATAACAATCAACACCCCACGTCGCCCCGTGATGTCGTAAGAGGCGACAGAGGGAAGCGGACCAGGAAATAGCGGCAGTATCATCCTAATAACAATTGGTCAATAAACTACTGCGGCTGCCAACTCGTTTGCCAAGCGTGGCAGCTATGGCAAATGCCCCCTTCATGAGGCAATGGAGGAGGCCTATGTTCAGCTTTTTCATAGGGCTGTAACGGTCATGTGTTTATTTTATTTTATTTAAAATGTACAAAGTTATTTACAAAAAGAGTATATGTACATTCAACACTTATTAGTATAAACAATAAGTAACGAGTTGAAGAGAAAATTTACTATCACAAAAAAAAATCTACGTATTAAACAGTATATAAGAATCTTGCATCAATCAAGTACTAAATTTGTAATACATGCAATTTATTCTTAATATATTTTTAAAGCACATATGTGGGGCTGCAAAATCGGATAGAAGATACCAACAAGCTTTAACTACTGAGTCTTGTATGTCAGATAAGAATACTTACATAAATAATACTTAAATAATATTTAGTTAATATTATTTTATTTTTATTATATTATTTTACCATCGATCTAAACAAAACAAAATATAAGTA
>DWHP01009220.1:0-10278 GCA_018247895.1 Parnassius honrathi | reverse complement strand
GTGTATCTCGATCGAGCGAGCGTAAGGTGTTTATGTCTGATACACATGTGTCGCCCGATCGAAGCTACAGGTTAAAAGCGGTTGATAATTACTTTAAAAATAGGTGTCATATTCCTCCCTACCCTTGTTGCAGCCTCCGTATGTTTTATTTATTTATACTACCTACTATTATCCGCTCGCTTTGCGAATGTTTTTTCAGTCAACCTGATGGTAAGTGGATGCTGTGGCCCATAGACTTCTACATTTATCTTCAATTAAGAATCAAAATGCAGATGCGTTGCCAGCCCTGAGGACTGAGATGGAATGCCTTGTTTCTAGTAAAAAGCGTCTCCGCTTCTCTACACCCACCGTACAAAACACAGCAGCATTATACTGATATTTTATGCCGGTATTCTGTGAGAGCTTGGTCATACCCCGGTCGAGCCGATCCATTCGTGCTGCAACCACAATATAGCTGCAGCATGGCTCTACCACGTAAAAAACGTTACTAACGTCTTGTCACTAAAAATTTGAGGTATAAGAAAAATAACAGTACTGTAACTGTGACATTATGATGAATTGGATGCCTTTTAGTTGTTCCAACGCAACTTATTTAAGTAAATAAGTTTTTTCCTTTATTTGTTATTAGTTCTTAGCCGTGACTTTGTCCGTATAGAACTTTAACAAAAACCTCTATAATATTGGTCTTTGGTTAAGTAGTTTATTTAACGAAAACTATGTACTGGATGGGAAAAATATACTATTAAAATGAAAATGGAAGGTCTATTAATTTTATCTAAAAACATCGTATCATATTACACTTTCACACCCATTATTTTGTTGTAAAATGGTGTTAAAGCAAAAAAAAAGCTAAAAATAAATTTTTCATCAAAATAAACAAGTATAAAAAAATACTGGTTTTATTTTTTTATTCACGAAAAACCAAATTTATTATCGAATTTTCGATTTTACAAAAAAATAAACACGCACGTTTTTCAGATAAAACAAAAAGAGCCAAAATGTAGCCTAGCCTATATCATTGCTCTATCCTGGAACTGCCCTCTGTATATCTGCGAAGATTCAACTCATTTGCTTCAGAAATTCCGAAAATTTGCTCGGACGGACAAATAAAAAGCTATTGAATAAAACTGTTTAACAGATTTTCTCGCGTTTAATTTTCTTTATTTTAACCGATATTTAAATGGTGAATCTCACCCTCATCTTTCATTTCACGAGAAAATCTTTGTTGAGGGCACGATGGATGTGTGACAGCAAAGACTAGGCCGACGAACGACGCCGCTTCAGTGCGTCAAGCAGGTTCTGCACAACAAGCCTCGGGTCTCGAGCCTACGTCACAGTGACCTAGTGAAACCGGCCAAAGTTGAGAGAGTGCTTTCTGTACTACCATATGTCAGAGGTGTCACAGAAAAGATGGCTACATCTTGAAGTGAGCTTCTATTAGAACATTCTGCAAGCCGCGGTAAAAGATTAGTCCGATTTTACCATCCGTCAAGTGTAATATACCTCTACAAGATGCAGGAGTGTACAAACTTGATTATGAATGTGATCTCTCATATATAGGGCAAACATATGTATTATATAGGACAAAATCCATAAAAGTAGTTTCGGTCCATGTGTAGTTAAACAAAAGGATATTTCCATCCAATTCCAAACAGATAAACAGACAAATACAGACGAACAATTTATAATTAATTATTCACAACTTAATAACATTCAATTAAGTCTCTTAGCTAATGGAAGCCAGCTATTTCGTTAGTGCAGACACTTAAACTGTATTTTCTATATGTTACTGTGTAGATATGGGTATATATTTTTAAGCTATTACATAGCTTTTATCGCGGGCTTTGAGCACACCGAGCGAATCAAGAAATTCCGTAACAAAAATAAACCTAACACTCCGACCAGCACAGTGGTGCGGCGTTGAAAGCCGTGCATCATCTAACATCGTTTCAGTTTGGCAGGTGTTTGTGTGCGTGCGACTAGACGTATGCGTGTTCAAATATTTTAAACAATATTAACTTCTCATTTATTCAAAAAAGAAAAAAAAATGTTTTCTTATCGGTCACCACGCTCAAAAAGTGTAACTTGAATTAATATCAAAGAAAAAAAAAACAAAAAAATACTGCGTAAATAAATAATTATAATTGCATAAGTTGATAAAAATGCTATGCAATAGCTTTACCGCGGCGGTCCCCGAGTGCCACACGTATTTTTTTTATTGTTAGTCGTTATTAGGAAGACGCTGCAGCCCATCTCCTGACTTGATTCCCTCTGTTGCTCCGTACGAGACCCACGGGATGATATAATAAAAAAAAATGTGGCGTGTTTCTACTGGCTTTTAATAACGGGTAAGGATTCTTACGTACGTCTTTTCTCGTGATCTTGGAATCGTTCTATGTTTTGCTTCTATGCGCTCCGTATTATCAGACCATGATTGAGAATTAGAAGTAATCTTTTTTGCGACGCTACCAAATAAAATCGAATTAATTGATAACGATGATACTTAACTTTACAGAACGAGCACACAGTCCACTTGATGGTAAGTTGTTACTGTGGCTGGTAGACAGCTACATCTATTCTCTACACTCACCATACGATACACAGCAGCATAAAGCTGCTACTTCATACTGGTATTTTTTCTTTATAGAATAAGGATGACAAACGAGCACGCAATTCTTCTCATGGTAAGTGGATGCTGTGGCTCATAGACATCTCTATTTACCCTTGATTAAGAATCATAATGCAGATGCGATGTCACCGCTGAGGACAAAGATAGTATGCCTCATTTCCAATAAAGAGGGTCTCAGATTCTTCACACTCAGCATACAAAACACAGCAGAACAAAGCCGCTATTTCATGCTGGTATTCTATGAGAGCGTGGTCCTAACCCTGTCGAGCCGACCCATTCGTGCTATTACCATAATATAGCCACAGCATAGCTTTATCAATTAAAAATTCTTCACGGGGCGAAATGCAACGCACAGCCACTATTCTACTACACTATTTCATAAAATAAAAAACCTCATGTTTTTTTTCGTGTAAAGATCTAACAAATATTCATTTCGTTGGTTAAAAAACCTCATGTGTTTTTGTATGTAAAGCTTCAACATAATATATTCATTTCGTTGGAGCTTTACATGCTTTCCCAGGCACGAAGGTGAAATATCACTAACTTCATCACGCCCGATAATTAACTTTGGCCTGACTCGGGATTCGACCAAGGAGACAATTAATAAGATAATACAATTTTATTCGTAAAAGATTAACTTACGTAGCATTTATTTTTCGTGAATTAGTTTTATCCATAACAAGGTTTGAATTTTTTATTATTTTAAGTTTTAATGTGTTTTATATTTTGTTGAAAATAGGTAAAACACTCAAGAATTTTGAAATAATACTGCCATTTTAATTTCAACTGTCCGTTTCAATTTGTCAAGATTTTATTTTTTTTACTTGTTAGTAAAAAGGGAACAAATCAATAAATATCATAGGAGCAATTAATTATTATTATTAGTACTTATCCGTAATATCCTTCGGATCAACAGATACATACGTAAGTACGTGTTAGAGCCATTTTGCAGCAGTATTATGGTTGTAGCACGAAGGGTTTCACTCGACCGGGGAAGGACCACGCTCTCACAGAATACCAGCGTAAAATAGCCGCTAAATGCCGCTACTGTTTTGTATTGTGAGTGTAGAAATCCGGAGACCCTTTTAAATGTAAGTGAAGCAGTTTATCTAAGGTCTCATGGGTGATAACTGCGTTTTGATTCTTAATCGAGAATAGATTTATATGTTTATGGACCACAGTATCCACTTCAGTCAGCAAGTCACTCAGGTTAGCATAAGACGGACTGTGTGCTAGTTTTTTTTAAAGTGAACGTATGACTAAGTTCCCATCTACTTTAAGTAATTATTTTTGTCTATGTTATCATTAACTAAATAAAAATAATTCATTATATACTGTAATTATTTTAAATAATAAACTGCGTCTGCCACGCGTGGTAACTGTAGCAAATGTCTATGGGATAATCGATGGGAGAGGCCTAGGTTCAGTAGTGGACTTTGATAGGCTGTAGGTGGTAATGATTCTGTAATTTAGATAAATACTAAATAAGAAATAATTTAAAACGGAGGGAAACACTTAATTTAAAAAAATTAAATTTTACTCCAAAATACCGTGCTACACGAGGGAAATTAAGCCTTATGGAGATAGTAATACGCTTGTAATGTTAACTCCTCATCGACACAGGTCTCAAGTTAATTCGTACGAGTTATACTATTCCTATTCCACGAGCAACCAATGTTCAAAAACATAAAACAAGCTCTCATGTGTTCTTGCTTAGGGAGATTACTTAAGATGAAAAGAGAAACTTGTAACACCTGTTCTCGTAAATCGCCTGTTTTTTTATTTGGATATACGCAATATAATCTAGAATCTGAACCTTACCGTTAAATTGAAAAACAAACAAATCTATACAATGAGAGCCTTTACGATTTTTTCTGCCACCGTGGCAGCGCCACTTTGAACTCAGGTTAAATATTTGACAGATGTCATGACGAGAAAGTTAAATTGTCAGATAAGTGCAATTATTTTTTTTTCCTTTTGATTTATTAGTTATATTTTGTATTCTTTAGATTGGAAATGGATAAATAACATTAAGGATGTTGCTAAAAGAAATAGAATACCTAAGTATAAAAAATTAAAACTTTTCATCGATGATGACACTGTGAACATTGGTGTATGGTGGGAAAAATATAAATATATTCACCTTAATTTCAACTAGGGAAATTTGACGACCGGAAGACTATGCCCTTAATAAAAGCTGATGTTTTCCTTCGCCAACGAGCACGTGGTAAATCAACACTTAAAATTGCCGGCGGGGATCGAGCCCCGGTTGCTCGCCTACTGTGAAATTTACATCAAGCTCTTAATAAAAATTAAAAAATAATATAAGTATCTATATATATTCCGAGTACATGTGAAGTCCGCCAATACTCATTGGGGCAGAGCGGTGTACATTTCCCTGCCCTAAAACCGAAGTGAAGAGTGAAGAAGTGAGAGGAGGGCTGTGTACATAGTAATGGTGATTAATATAGCGCATAGCGCCGTATTATAGCGCGCTATCTCTCCATAACACATAGCGCGTGCTATGTAAGTAGTCGCCATGGCGCTATGGCGCTTCGGCGCTAATAAATATTAATATCTAGCGGGAACTAGTTTTAGCAGCAGCGCTGTTGGGAGTGGACGAGTGACGCAAATTTGATCTAGTAGCACGCTATTCATCGCGCGCGACCTAGTTTAGTGTTACACGTTGTTTGTTTAGTTCGTATATACTGTATATTTATATATGATCTAAGGACACCGTTGTCTGCTACCAAAAGTAGCCTAAATAATGTTTTTAAATATAAATAAAATATAGATACAATGATACATAATAGTGTATGTAAATAGTTCATTTTTGTATATTCAATCAATAAATGTTTAAATACGCCTTTAATTGTTTTATAATTTACATTAAGGTTAAAATAACGTTTACATCGATTATAGATAGTCGTAATCCTGAAAAGTATGAACTTCAAAAAAAATTCATTGTTTTTTACTCTAGCCTTTTAATTTATTTTAGTCTAAAATGCGACTTATTACAAAATAATGTTCTAATATAACACGCGGTCTATCCAACGAACGACATGTAATGTAGCGTGCCACGAGATATAGTGCGCTTGCCGGCCTCCTACACGCTTTCTTATAAATAGCGCGCTATAACATAGCGTACCCAATAGCGCGCTAGAAATTTATAGTTTGTAGTCTATAGCGTGCTATTGATTTATAGTCGTTTTGAACAACTTTATTAAATAGTTTAGCCTATTAGATGTATTATACACCGTGTAGTGGAGGTGTAAGAATATTCATTAACTCATATTGTCACATTTGTGTCATAAAAGCGGACAGAAGAAAACTGAAACAGCAAACTAATTAGAGCCATGCTGCAGCTATATTATGGTTGTAGCACAAATATGGTTGTAGCATAAATAGGCTCGGACTGGGAAGGACCATGCTCTCACAGAATATCACCGTAAAATAGTAGCTTAATGCTGCTGTATTTCGTATGGTGAGTGCAGAGAACCGCTCTTTTCTATTGGATACCCTTTCTGTTGGAAACGAGGCATCTTGTTTATTTTGTTGGGTTAAATATTTTTTACATAATTTGTTCCATAAGAGTCACAAGACTTTAATTTCTTCTCATAGTTCTTAGATACCAATAAGGCGATAGATATTGAGATTTGAAGGGATACCCTAGACGAAAGTTTATTGACCAAACTGGCGATACATTGAAAGTGGGTCAGATTAAAAGAACCCTCAATTGACAAGTTCATAGTCTCAGCCCGCCCTTCTGTGTGACATGCGGAAGTGTTTATGTATATGTATGTATGGATATTGAGATTTACTTACCCAAAAATAATCCCAGCGTCACTAGAATCACTTTAAAACCCAGTCCGGCGGCCATCACGGTGATATAATTTTCACAGTCAGTAATCAAACTCAATAGCAACACAAA
The DNA here is from genome assembly GCA_018247895.1 of Parnassius honrathi. Classification (NCBI taxonomy): domain Eukaryota; kingdom Metazoa; phylum Arthropoda; class Insecta; order Lepidoptera; family Papilionidae; genus Parnassius; species Parnassius honrathi. Next base: position 3,718 of record DWHP01009220.1, on the reverse strand, counting down.
AACAACAATTAACAAAGCATTTAAGCAACAAAAACGTCCTATTTATATTGTACTCGGGTTAATACTGTCGCATAAGCGGCGCACGCGCCCGTACAATGAATGAAATGAACAGCAGTCGATGACCTATACGACCAATTATTGTGCGATATGCCTCTTGAATATTTTTAAAACGTTTTATTATAACTATGTGTTACTATTTATTAATACGTGGTAGAGCTATGCTGCAGCTATATTATGTTTGAAGCACGAACACGACGGCTCGAACGGGGAAGGACCATGCTTAAACAGAATACCAGCGTGAAACAGCTGCTTAATGCTGCTATGTTTCGTATGGTGAGTGAAAAGAACCGGAGAACCTTTTTAACGGTAAACGAGGTATTCTATTTTAGTTTGAGGAAAACGCATCTGCATTGCGATTCTTAGATTTCTATTGGTTACAACATCCACTTACTATCAGGTGACTGTATGCTCGTTTGTCACCATTATTCTATTAAAAAAACTTAACTTTTCATATTTATTCAACATTGCTTTCATCACTGGCCGCATAGTGAGAATGCACTAACCTGTATCATTTCGTGGGTGTCATAAGAGCCGAAATGGACAGTATTTTCCAGATAATAGCTTAACAATACAAAAGAGGTGCGGTTGGCAACCTGCTTGCCAAGCGTGGCAACTATATCAAATATCTCTGTAGGTACGAATAAATAGCCTCTAGTAAGGCTGATTGGATTTGTGATGGTTTATAACGATATGAAGATTATATATTTATAAATATTCGTATAGATATTTTCATAAAATTGTGTATTATATTTCAGTAAGGTATCCTACACAAAGTTCTCATTAGCTTTTAAACTTCGAGTTTTAGAAAGGAAGTAAAGTGTTGAGTTTAGAAGATAGACCAAGATAGAGACTGTACTATTTTGACATTATTTTTAATATAGAATTAATGGATTATAGGAGCCAAAGAAGGTTCTGGATGAAATTGCTGTATCTATAATAAGTTGGTAGATAAATATTTAACAAATAGAATAATAGCTTTTAGGATAATGAATAGAATGAGGCGTTACTTTAATCCAATAAATTAAACATGTAAAAAATTTATTCGCGTAAAATAAGGTAAAATGAATGTGTCTTACATAGTTTGAAGAGCTCTTTACACACTATTTTATTTAATATTTTTTTAACTATTACCATCTCTCGCAACTTCTTCTTTGGGTCACTGGATCGACCCTAGTTTTTATTATGTGATTAGTTAATTTGAGATTTCTGGAATTTCTTGGAATATTGTCTAATCGAGGTTTCATCATCAGTGACTATGGTAATAGATTTACTTTCGCAAGTTCAAGTATTCCTATAAAGTTTTATGTCCATTCTTCGTAGAGAGGCTTTTAGTACCTAATACTCTGAGACTTGCCTAAATAATTAGATAAATATCTGTACTTCACTATTTACATAAAATATGTCAAGTGTAAGAAAAGTTTGAAAATGGCAAGGTCCCAGGCAAGGATGGAATAACAGCGGAGCTTCTGAAAGCAAATGGAAAACCAGTACTCAAAGTTTTTTAAAAGCTCTTCTATTCCATCCTCCATGTTGGCACTACTCTGAAGTCGTGGAGCAGAAGTGCTGTGGTCTTATTCTATACGAAAGGTGACAACGCTCTCTTAAAGAACCAAAGAGCGATATTCCTTCTGAGCCGCGTCTACGTGCTGTTTTCAAGAGTCATTACGAATCGTCTCGCACGCAGACTCGACGCCTTCCAGCCTCCCGAACAAACCGGTTTCTGAAAAGGCTTCAGTATCATAGACAACATACCCTGCGGCAGATTGTACAGAAGACTGTAAAATACAATCTGCCACATCGCCTTGCTTATGTAGACGACTAGTAGCGTCATCTTTCTGATAAGAACTTAAAATAATAAAAAATGGGTTTGCCTACCTGCCTGCTAAGCGTGGTCACTGTGGCAAACCCTTGTTAGGCAAACTATTGGGCAGGTCTATGTTCAGTGGAATTTTGATAATTGCAACCCATCACACGTCCCCTGATTAACATGAATATCACCTAAGGAATGCCAGAAAACACTGTCCTGTTATGAAACGCCAGTCGAGAACCTTCCTTATAAGTGCAAGAATGAGTTTATAAATCAAACAGTGGAAATTTTCGACGAAAACAATTACAAACTTACCGTAAATTTCTAGTTATGTATATAATATTTCTAGTTAATACATAAATTTCTAGTTATGCTGATACGCAAGTAGTTTGCCAAATTTCAGTTCAATTACCTACGAAGTTAGCCGAATATTGGAATGCAAGTTTATTGTACGTAATAAAATATTCAAATTGTTTGGAAGCTCGGGGATTCTCATTAACGTTCACGTAGCTTATTGGTTGGAGAAACTTTATCGGATTAGATTGTAATCGAATCTATTTGATGTAAGGATTGCCAACTTTAATAAATCAGACGAAATATTTTCGCGGCCCGAGAATTTACCTGAAAAAATACAACAGATGTCGGTGAAGATAACTAATGTCTGAGCCTTAGTTAACGAGCGAACTCGCCATTGGATGTAGGGTTGGCTCGGTAGTCATCTATAAAAATCTAATGTCATGTAAAAATATTAGTTCTTGTTATTTTGATTACACATAAACAAGCTTATTTGACTAATATTTGTATTAGTTTATTAACTATAAAACCGATCCGGTTCGTCTCACGGTATCATCAGGGTATGTAAACAAAAGTAACAACAAACATACTGCAATAAATAAGAGAATATTTTATTTCAAATTTGCGAAAGTCAAATAAAGGATCTATTAGTTTCTATTTTTTACTTCAAAAAATTCGTTAGCACCGCTGCGTTTTTACTGGGTTTTCCTTTGTTGTTGCAAAGTAATTTACCCGGATTATATGTGGTATAAAAGTGGTTGTACTGTAATATTAGACTATTTTTTTCAATTAAAGGCACTTGTTGTCGGTATGGTCGCGGTGAAGAATATTCACTACTGCGTACCGCCCCGTGGGTGAGGTAAGAGGCGACATAGAAAAACAAACCAGGAGATGGGCAGCAGCGTCTTCAAAATAATAGGTGGGGTTGCCAGTCCGCCTGCCAAGCGTGCAACTGTGGCAAGTTACCGCTATGACTATGAGGCAGTCTGTTTAGCAGCAATAGACGTTTAATAAAGATGTAACTGTAACAGTGAAGGCACCTGTGCCATCCCCGAAAATATTAATAGTCGTATTTTTTTAAATTTTTATTGGAGTATGGCAAACGAACATACGGCTCGCCTGGTGAAAATTGACTACCGCCGCCCATGATCAACTGCAACACCAGGGGAATTGCAGGTGCGTTGCCCACCTTTTAGAGAGGCATAAGCTCTTTTGTTGAAGGTCCTTTTTTCACTTTTATTCTATTTTTATCTAGATTTAAAGCAGTTAATTCTTTTCAATTCGTTATTGCAGTTTACGTTATATCATTTTGCCACGTACTGGAAGTAATCTATGAATCATAGTGTAAAAGCTGTGTTTTTGTGAAGTAGGATGCTTCAAATTTGCATGCATGATATTGTCGCTATGAAAAAAAATTGTACGTGAAGTGTAACTTCTTTACGACATAACATTCTTCTTTTGCAATCTAGGCGGTGAAACGTACAAGTAGGAATTTTTAATTTTTAATACTGTATTTAATTTTTCTAATACGTCGATAAAGAGGTTTCACTCCAATAT
>DWHP01009219.1:0-10278 GCA_018247895.1 Parnassius honrathi | reverse complement strand
CTGACCTGACCTGACCTGACCTGACCTGACCTGACCTGACCTGACCTGACCTGACCTGACCTGACCTGACCTGACCTGACCTAACCTAACCTAACCTAACCTAACCTAACCCCCCCTTCCGTACCGCCCGCCGTCGCGAACGCATCGTTTTCAAAGTGCTCCCGTCGTTCAAAATCATTTTAGTGGGAAAAAGTGCTCCGATTTGCCTAAAATTTGTTTTAGTGCTGTATTTCATGTTGTGCTACCTGGTGGTTATATTTGTTTTAAGCTGTGGTGAAAATTTCAAGTGATATCCAGGGATATTTGTAACGGAGATAACCTAAAAGCTGAAAAAGGTAAAATTTTTACTCCTTTTTTGCAAACGCTGCTAAAAGGAGATCTATAACCTATATTTGTTTTGGTGTCATTTTATAGGTCTCCTTAGCGCCTGGAATTCTCCGTTAGTTTCAGATTTTTTCACTTGGAAACTACTGAACTACAGCGAAAAAACCGAAAAACCACGTGGCACCGAAATTACAAACCAGGGATCTGTACTTATTTTTGGTCATGTCTTAAGGTTTGGGATCATTGCTGCAATACAACAAATATTCTTGCAGGCGAATCGGGCAAATAACCAAGTAGTTATAGTTAAAAAACTAATTTTTTCAACTTTGTGTCAAGTTTGAGGAAACTTATCTTGTGATCTTGAGCGATGACTAAATCGTTTTTATAGCTTATTCGACTACAAATATAATCTTCTTAATTGTTACAAAAAAGTGGATTTTTTCAACAAGCGGTTTGAGCAGGAAAATTTTTTATGTAAAAAACCATTTTCACGTGCTCCAGCTTCCGAGCTCGTGCGGGTGGTATTGGAGAGGTCTATAAATAAACGGAAAAAAATTCTACAAAAAACCGTTTACAGAAATAAATTATCTCTAAAACTTTGGAAGTTACAGAATTTTTAACAATTTTTAATATTTTTCTCAAATAAAACCTAAAATATTTAAAATTTCTATAGACACAATATTTGCCTGTAATACGCTTCACGTGAGCTTTCGATAGAGCCCAAACTCGACCAGTTTACTCCTTCCCGTCACTGAGCTGAGAAAGTTAGGTCTTAAGAACCGCCATTTTGAAATTACAATAACTCAAATATCTTACGTAACAGACGTGCCAAATTGGTCGTGCTTGGGCTTGTTTTGATTGGGGCAGCTTGGCAGACCCGAATTTCGGGTTACCTTGCATGAAAAAGGTCGATGGGTTTTGACGTTGGAAACGTATAGCCTCAGCTGTCCTCTACAGATTGAATCCACACTTGGACCATTTAGAGGAAGGAACAGCTGATCAACACTAGAAATAAATTTTTAGACCGCCATATTGGAAATTTTTCCTCGCTTATAACTAAGGGTTCGATTGTCCAATCAGAGTTGTGTTTGGACTTAAACTCTTTGGGTGGACCTAAGGAATCCGAATCTGGTCAAATCTTTAATAAAAAGACCGAAAGCTCATCACCTCGAAAACGTGAAGTCTTAACTGCCTTGAACAGATTGAGCCTAAACTCGGACCATTTGTAGCAAGGTACGCCTGAGAAACACTCAAAATAAATCTTAGGACCGCCATATTGAAAATTTTTGCTCCCTCATAACTCAGGATTTGATAATCCGTTAAGTGTCGAGTTTGGACTTAAACTCTTTGGCTTTGCTAGAGGAATCCAAATCTGATCAAATTAACACAAAATATGTCATGCAAAAGTGGATCATCTGGTACGAGCTCGGCAAAGTCGAAGCTTTCAAAGACGGTCAGGGGTGTAAGCCCAACGCCTAGTGTGGCTCTACGCAAAAAAGTCCTAATTCAGAATGCGGCTACTTCTGGAAGGGCAGCTGATGAGGAGCAAGATGTTAAAGGCCCCGGAATTTGTGAGCCAGGATTTTGTTTAGACAACATTGCTCCATCTAGAAGCAGCTATGGAGTCTCTGGCGAAACTGTCAAGCCATTAGGACCAACGCCTCAGGACTTAGACTCCGAGAGTGGCAGTTCTATAACGATGGACATTGATAAAGAACTGAGCGCGTTGGGCCTCTGCAAGCGGGTCCGTGAAACTGAAGATGAGTGGTCTGACGGCGACAGTGTAGTTAGTGAGAACAGCAAAAGATCTAGCATACTGCCGCCGGCATACAGGAGAGCGGGAATTTCAATGGATTTGGCAACCCAAAGAGCGAATGAATTCCTGCTCTCTGGAAAAGAAGCTCTGGAGAAAGCAGGAAATATGAAGAAGGAATGTAAGAGTGAAGTGCATGACTGTCTTCAGGGCCTGTATGAGACTGTGCTGTCGCTGTCCGACTCACGCTCTAGACACCGTCTGGCGGTGGAGCAAGAAAGATCCCGGGCTGCTAAGGAGCTAGTTCGAATCGAACGGGCCCATAACAAACAATTGGCAGAAATTCAAAATTTACAATTCGGTAAAGTCGTGGAGGCTTATGAGGCAATCAAAAGCACAGGCAAAGGCGTTGAGGCGATACGATCTTGGCTAAGCTACGAAATGGACGAACCAATAAAGGCGATAAGTAAAATCCAACTGGAAGTTCACGGATTGATTGCCAAGACGCAGTCAACTTCAATAAGCGGAAAACCTACTACCCACTCTGAGAAATGCATAGAAAATTTTGCATTGCTCCTATCAAAAATATCCGAATTAAATCAGAATATAACAAGCCTAAGTCAGGAGGTAGAGAAATTAACAAATAGGAACACAGACATAGAGACCGTAAAACTGGTTCCAGAGCAGGTCACCACACAGCCGGATCCACGATTGGATCAGATAATTGCACATATTCAGGATACTAGAGAAATCATACAAACTTATAGATCTACAAATACACCTGGAGAATATATACAACAAGAAGATCTAGAAAACCTGATTAAACCTATCACAAGCTTGCTAAAAACTGTACTAAATGAAATAAGCGATCTAAGGGACTGTAATACAACGCAAATGGCATTCCATGCGAATACTGGACTTGGAGCTGAACTCGCAATCACAGAGATTAAAGATAAGATTAATGAATTGCAAAACATTAACAAGTTGAACACCTCTACAGAAGAAGCAAATAATCGAATAACTCAGGCAGAGCCAGCAAAAAGACTAACCCGGATTAATACAAAATCCTACGCGGAAGTAACTAGCACTCCTCGTTATGCGATGATTGTTGAATCCATAGATCCACGCTCGACATGTGAGGAAATCCTAAAACAAGTCAAAAAGGATGTTGATCCTGTGGAACTCGGAATACGAGTAAATAAAATAGCCAAACTAAAAAATCAGAGAGTGGTAATCAATTGTGACTCCCAACAGGATAGACAGCTTTTAAAAACAGCCATCCGAGATACTTGTGAGAGGTTAACAGTATCCACGCCGTCAACCAAAAATCCCCAATTACGGCTAGTAGGCGTCATAAATGACCTTGATGATGTAAAACTTGCCAGAGCAATAACAAGTCAAAACCGCAACTTAATAATAGGTTTAACAGAGGACCAAAAAACCGTTAAGGTCATACGCAGGGCTAAGGGAAGAACTAGAGAAGTGATTAATGTCATACTTGAGGTTTCACCTCAAATGTGGACCAACTTGAAAAATCAAAAGCTGCGAATAGGCTATCAAGTTGTCCCGTGTGTCGATCAATCACCATTGACACAATGCTACAAATGCCTTAGCTTTAACCACAAAGCTAAGGATTGTCGGAACAGTCTTTGTTGTGGATATTGTGCTGAGGGGCACGACACAAGAGAATGCCAAAACCGTAATAGTGCTCCCAAATGCTGTAATTGCATAAATGCAAAAAGGAGTAATATTCTGCACCCAGCATATAGCCCAGAATGCCAAGAATGGCAGAAATGGGATAATATCGCAAGATCGTCTGTTTCATACTGCTAAGAAGCAGACAACGATAGATCAAATTTAAAGTGTAAGAGTCCCTCTGGCTCAAAACAAATCATAAAAGTAATGCAAGTAAACCTGGATCGCGGTCGCGCGGCGACACTTGAGTGCCTACGTGCAGCCGTGTTGCAGGGTTACGCAATTATTTTAATGCAGGAACCATATGTTGGTATTAAAGCTCATCTATCAGCGGGTTCCCAATACCGCATTATTCAAAAGGTAACAAACGATAGAAATAAACCGGTTAGGTCTGCAATAGTTGTCTGTGATCCAAAAATCCAATTCACTGTAAACCCTAATCTTCTTTCCGAAGACATAGTTGGTATTGAACTTAAAATTAATTATTCTAATATAGGTTTAATTAGCATGTATTTACACGAACATGCAGACCTTGAACAGAATCTACAAACAATCAAGAACTACATAGCAAATATGAACACTGAAGACATCATTATTGGAGGGGACGCCAACGCACGTAGCATCTGGTGGGGTTGCAATGCAGATGACAACAGAGGAAAAGCTATTATGGAAACGTTAGCTGAGCTAAATCTAGACATTTTAAATTTGGGGAAAACACCAACCTTCGTCGCTCATAGATTAGGAAAATTATGCACTAGCATCATTGACGTCACAGCCTGTTCTTCATCATTATTACACCGAATAATAGACTGGAGAGTAGATAACCACCTTTGCACAATCTCAAACCATAGAGCAATATTATTTAACCTACATACAGAAAGCATCAAAACAGAAATCATCACTAGGGGCACAAGAAGATACAACGTTAAAAAAGCGAATTGGGAAAAACTGAGGAACGATATGAAAACAGAACTGCAAAAACACAATATTGTAAAAAATCAAATTGACGAAATCAAATCACTTCAAGAGTTAGAATATATTACTGACAAATACACACAATGTATACTGGCAGCCTGCAACAACAGCATACCTCTAATTGAACAGGAAAGGAAAACAAAAACAGCTTCGTGGTGGAATAAAGAAATACAAGACAAAAAAGTAATCATGATCAGGAAAAGACGAAGGATAAAAAACGCACACCCTGGAAGAAGAAAAAATGTAGTAGACGAATATTTAGAGGCTAGACGTGATTACATCAACGCTATAGAAAATGCCACAACTACAAGTTGGGTAAATCTCTGCAATAAGGAAGAAAAGGAATCTGTGTGGCAAAGAACATACCGAATCTTAAAAATATGTTCAAATAAAGAAGAGGACAAACTGCTTCGGAATTCTAGCGGCCGAACACTTTCAGAGCTAGAATCAGCTAAATACCTCGCTGATACGTTTTATCCAGACGTCAATCCAGACACAGACAATAAAGAACAGGCCGAGATGAGGAATATATCGCAAAAAATTGTAAACAAAATCAATAACGAAAATATCCCCTCTACAAATTTATTTACTCAAGACGAAATTGAACAAATTCTCAGGAATATGAATCCAAAGAAAGCTCCTGGAGCAGATGGACTAACATCGGACATTTGCCGGCTGCGTTTGAAAGCAACCCAGAGGTACTACAATCTATATATAATAAATGCCTGATAGTAGGTCATTTCCCAAAATTGTGGAAAAAAGCGACTATAAAGATTATTCCCAAACCAAACAGAGAGGATTATATTCAACCGAAGGCATAAAGGCCAATTGGCCTATTACCTGTGTTGGGCAAAATACTAGAAAAATTATTTTTTAACCGGGTCCAGTGGCAGCTTGGAAGAGAGAATAAATTGAACCACAGGTAGTACGGCTTTACCCCACAAAAAGTACCGAAGATGCCCTATACGACATGATGACTTTAATAAAAAGGGACTAAAATTAAATCCATTGTTGTACTGGTGTCGTTGGACATAGAAGGCGCATTCGATAATGCTTGGTGGCCGGCCATTGTCAATGAACTTCACTCCAAAAATGTTGACGCATCTTTGTTGAAGCTCATAAACAGCTATTTGTCGGAAAGAGAAATACACCTTAAGTACGCGGGACAAGAAATTAAGAAACCTACAAATAGAGGTTGTAACCAGGGCTCTACATGTGGACCCATGCTCTAGAATACCCTACTCGATCCATTATTGCAAGCAACGGAGAACTTGCAACCCCATGTACAAGCCTTCGCTGACGATATTTTGATTATCGCCATTAACCAAGATGGGCAAAAACTGAAAGAAACCTTAAACCATACTCTTAAAATAATAACAGAATGGGGCAAAAAACATAAATTAAAGTTTGCTCCCCATAAAACTCAGTCAGTGATAATAACAAGAAAACAAACATTTCATCGGCTCAACTGCAGCATCTCTACCTATCGAGCTAATAAAGGAGCTTATAGAAAATTTACAAGATCATGCAAAAACAGTTGTTGAATGCCAACAACATGCAATATCACTCACAGAACAACTTAAGCAAACTCCACAGAATAACATCGTGGGTCGAACATAAGCACAAGCAGTAGGTACCTTAAAACATCAACAGGTACACTCGGTTGTAGTAACGTCAGATGAGCCGAAGGGCACTAGTGGTGAGGTTATTGATAAAATTAGAACGGCGGTAAATGCAAGATATGAGGGCATACAAATAGAGAGGTTACGCAAAGCGAGAGATCAGAAGGTTATCGTAGTGTAAAAGTGACAGAGAGAATTAAACACTCGGGAGGAAGCTTGCATGTCGAAGAGGTAAAAAATAAGGACTCTCTGATAATCCTTAAAGACGTATTAGCATACAATTCGGATGAAAAGGTTGTGACTGCGATCGCAAATGAAAATATTCACCTAATAGGAGATATAAAAACAGAAGACCAGAGACTCGTCGTGAAATATCGACGTAAGACTAGAAATCCTCATGCAAACCATGTAATCATGCAAGTCGGGGAGACTGTGGGGGGGACCAAGTGTGGCAGCGGCTAACAGCGGTGGGGCGAGTGTACATTGACTTGCAGAGTTCGAGTGGCGGATCAGACACCACTAGTACAGTGTTCACGTTGCCTAGGCTATGGTCACGGTCGAAGGTTCTGCAAAGAAACTGCTGACATCTGTAGCCACTGTGGTGGCCCGCATGTAAGAGCTGAATGTACAGAATGGCTTGCAAGAAACGCACCATCGTGTCGAAACTGCTTTCACGCTAAACTAGATAGGAACGACCACAACGCCTTTGACTCTGAATGCCCAATTAAGAAAAGATGGGATACCCTGGCTCGATCGACGGTAGCGTATTGCTAAAGACGACTTAGACGCAAATAGCACTTCAAAGGATGCACAGACCCTCCAAACTTTACAGACGTATAGAGTCGTACAGGCCAATCTACAAAAGAAAAAGCTGGCAACAATGGAATTTATTATAGAGGCTGCCAAAGAAAGGGTTTCTTTTGCGCTAATACAGGAACCCTACATAGGCTCCCAGGGAGAACTTAAAAGACATGCTGGATCTTGTGTAGTTCAACGAAGTAATAACAGGACAAAACCTATAAAGGCGGCTATAGTAGTTTTCGACGAGAATGTGGAGATTATTGAAAGCCCTACAATGACGACAGAAAATATAGCAGTTGGTATATTAAAAACAAACGAATGGACCATGGGAGTCATATCGATCTACATGGAGGATTATTTGCCAATCGAACCCTACTTAGATAATATAAAAACCATTGTTAGGTCCATAGGAACCTACAAAATACTGCTTGGAGGAGATGGAAACGCATGGAGTACATGGTGGGGAAGTGTGACAGAGGACCATAGAGGAGAGGCACTATCAGGAGTATTGGAAGAGCTAAACTTGAAAGTTCTTAACATCGGTAAAGAACCAACATTTGACACCATAAGAGGAGGGAAACATTACAAGAGTCATGTTGATATCACGGCATGCACATTGGAATTACTAGGAGCTGTAAACGATTGGAGAATAGACAAAACTTTAACTAGCTCAGACCACAATGCGATCAGATTTAATATAAAATTAAAAAGATCAACACAAGACGGACAAAGAAGTACTACAAGAATATATAATACGAAAAAGGCGAATTGGCCTCTTTTTAAAGAAGAATTGATGAATCAGCTAAAAGGAAGGAATATAGACAAAAATGAGGTTAGTAACATCAATACCAAAGAAGCGCTAGAACAAATGATAGAAAATTATATCGACGGAGTAAAGAACACGTGTAAAAAAACAATACCTGTTATTAAAATTAAGAACAAAACGAAAATAGCATGGTGGAATGAAGAGTTAGAAAAATTGAAAAGAGAAATGAACACCAAAAAGAGAAGAATACAGTGTGCTGCACCTAGCCGTAAAAGATGGGTAGTGGAGGAGTTCCTCCTAGCAAAAGCAAAATATGAAGAAGAGACGATAAAAGCCCAAACAGAAAGCTGGAAGAACTTCTGTACAAAACAGGATAAAGAGAGTATTTGGGATAGTATTTATAGAATAATTGCAAAAACGAACAAAAGATATGAAGACCAACCACTGGTAAGGAATGGGAAAGCCCTGAGTGTGGATGATTCAGTGAGATGGCTAACAGAGACATTCTTCCCAGACGATCTGGAAAATGACGATAACGCTGAACATCAGCTAACAAGATTAACGGCAAGCAAGTTGAACTCACTAGCCATTGGCGAAATGGATCCGCCCTTCACTATGACCGAAGTAAATTACGTGCTGAACAATGTTAATCCGAAAAAGGCGTCAGGGCCAGACGGTTTAACAGCGGATATCTGTTCGGTTGTAATATCCCAAGCACCAGAAGTATTCTTGAGCACTGTAAACAAATGCCTACAACTGTCACACTTTCCAATACCCTGGAAAGAAGCAAGAGTCATAGTGATAAGAAAACCAGGCAAAGATAATTATATGGTCCCGAAATCTTATAGACCAATAGGTCTATTGTCAGTCATGGGTAAATTGCTTGAGTAAATTATCATTAGTAGGATTAGATGGTACCTCCCACCACAAACAAATCCTAGGCAGTATAGTTTCATCCCTCAACGCAGCACCGAGGATGCTTTGTATGACCTTTTACAACATATACGACAAAACTTAACAAAAAAAAACTCATTAACGTAATAGTTTCACTCGACATAGAAGGAGCGTTTGATAGCGCCTGGTGGCCGGCAATTCGGTGTCGACTGGCAGAAAAACGCTGTCCGCAAAATCTTTTTCGTCTAGTAAATAGGTATTTAGAAGATAGGAGGGTTTGTGTAGGCTACGCGGGTGCTACTTGCTTAAAAAAATGTCAAAAGGATGTATTCAAGGCTCCATTGGGGGCCCTACATTTTGGAATCTACTATTAGATCCCCTGTTGGATGGGTTGGAGGAACGTGGGGTACATTGTCAAGCGTTTGCCGACGATGTTGTACTGATATTCTCCGGAGAAACTACCTCAGTAATACAAGAAAAATCCAACTATGCCCTGGCTTATGTATATGAATGGGGAATCAGAAATAAACTCAAATTCGCACCACATAAAACAAGCGCTGTGATTATAACAAAAAAGCTTAAATATGAGACACCACATATACAAATGGGAGGAACTGCGATAAGTTTTGTGGAAGAACTGAAACTACTCAGCCTCACAATAGACCACAAATTGACCTTCCAGAAACATGTGCAACTTGTCTGTCGAAAAGCCGCTAACATCTACAAGCAACTTGCAAGAACGGCTAAAATCGAGTGGGGTCTAAATCCGGGGATTATCAGGACAATATATGTAGCAGTGGTAGAACCGATTATCTTATATGCGGCTAGCACGTGGGCTACAGCATCAGAAAAAAGTAGTATTCAAAAACAGCTGAATGTAATCCAAAGAGGATTTGCGCAAAAAATGTGTAAGACTTACCGCACAGTCTCCCTAAATGCCGCAATGCTCCTAGCAAGATTGCTTCCTCTAGATCTTCGGGTCCAAGAAGCAGCTTCTCTTTATAAAGCAAAGAGAGGTAAACCTCAGGAGAGAATAGGTTTAGGACGATGAAAAGTAAAGTCTGCTTCCTAAAGGCACAACATCTAGCCAAGGAAGTGGAAGTCACATTTGAATGCCTGGAAGATACTAAGCCTGAAACACTCAGAAAACTCAACATAATGGGTGATCAAATTTACACAGACGGGAGCAAAATTGAAGGTAAAGTTGGAGCAGCATTATCCAGTTGGCATAATGACACCGAGATTAAAGCCAAAAAATTTAAGTTGGAACCGTTCTGCACCGTCTTCCAGGCTGAACTTTATGCTATCTTACGGGCTACAAAACTTGCACTGGAACATGAAGCAACAATAACTAACGTGTTCAGTGACTCTAGGTCAGCTCTGGAACTAATACGGAATAGAGACTCATACCATCCCCTAGTAATAGCTATTAAGAAAAACATCATGCT
>DWHP01009218.1:0-10279 GCA_018247895.1 Parnassius honrathi | reverse complement strand
TTCTTCTGCATATCAATGATATGTTGCAAACCCGTAACATTCATTGCTATGCAGATGACAGCACTGGTGATGCTCTGCACACCGGCCGTGCCAATATTTCTCGGGAAAGCGTCTTCGAGTACTGTGACAAACTTGTGTCTGAAGTCAAGTCCTTGCTGAACTACTAAATCTAGTCCAGTTTAACCCTCAGAAGACACAAGTTTACGCATTAACCGCTAAAAAGAACCTCGGCGTCGACATATCGAGTGACGTGCAGGTTCGTGGTCACTTGGAAGATAAGGCCAAATTGGCCTCTAAAAAGCTTGGCGTGCTCTTCTATAAAAAAAGGAAATATTCAAGAGCTGGGATCACTCAGTTCGCCCATGTGCATCAGCTGTGACGTATTTGACACTTGTTGAACAATAGTAGATACTCATACTTGTGTGCGTAATACGCATACTTGTGTGCGTAATACGCACACAAGCGCTTCAAATCTGGCCCGTTGTTTTTGTTGATTGCAGCGCAATACTCTGTCTAGACAAGTTTATAATCAAAGTGTGATAGATAGACAATGCAGATGCGTTGTCACCTCTGAAGTCTATGATCGAATATCCCATTTCCAGTAAAACGAATTTCGGGTTCTCTACACACACCATACGAAAGAAAGCAGCATTAAGGTATTATTTTACTCTGATATTCTATGACAGCGTGGTCTATTCCCGGTCACGCCCACCCATTTGTGCTACAACCATAATATAGCTGCAGCATGGCTCTACCACGTATGATGTGGTCCCAGGTCGGGCGATAATCAGTTATCGGGTTTATCTGTCAGGAAATTCTAAGTATCAGCCCGGACTCAGGCTGAATCGGAATATGAGAGTGAGAGAATAAAGAGTGCACCTGCATCTGCGCACACAATAGTGCACTGTATCTTTACCTGTAAACTCAATTAAGACTAAGAGTTACCAGATAGAAAATTGAAAAGTAACCTGACAAATCTTTTGAACAGTCCACGTCGTAGATTACACCCCTCCCACGTAAAAACCGTTACTGTATTCTAATGAAAAATCGAAAATGCCTGACATTTCCAAAATTCAACCCCAATCCTGACAAGAGCCAAAAGTCCTAGCATGTCAGTAGAAATCCCAACATATGGTATCTCTAATTGAGACTGGCTGCCGTGATCGAAATTATTCAAGACATGTACTCTGCTTTCAGTTTTAATGCAATTTGACGAGTCAACATAACATAAACAGTATTAAACGCAAATATTATATATAAACATTTTTTTTATAAAATCTTAACAAATGAAAGAAAGTGAGAAACAATATTTATTTCTTAGTTACAAAACACACGAAACAAGACATAAAGACCAAGAGTATTTTTATAGAACCAAGAGTATTTTTAAATAGAATAAGGGTGGTAAACGAACACACAGTCCACCTAATGGTAAGTGGATACTGTGGCCCATAGATATTTACATCTATCCTCGGTCAGGAATCAAAATACAAATGTGTTACCACCTCTGAGGACTAAGGTGAAATGCCTCTTTTCCACACTCATCATATGAAACACAACAGCATATTCTGTGAGAGTGCGGTCCTCCCCGGTCGAGCCGACCCCTTCGTGCTGCAACCACAATATAATTGCAACGTGGCTATATCGCGTAAAAATAGGTAAAATATTTATAGTTATATATATTTATGGTGTAGTTATTTATAATATACTCGTAGTATACAGCATGTAACAAAAACTCTGTGATTCTCGTTAAGTGCGTTATCAGAATTCAAAAGTATAGATATAATTTTTTTCCAAAAAAACACGACCATTAAAAATTTAGTTTAATTAAAATATTTTTTATGGTCGAGTTTTCTGAATTAAAGTTATTTCTGTACGTTTGAATACTGATTCTGATAACGCACTTGACAGTAACCACAGGGTTTTTGTTACATGCTGTATATTTATTATATATTTATAGTATTAACGGCAAAAATAGTTAAAATACTTATAGTTAAGGTTAAGCTGCAACAACGAAATTATCAAAGTCAAAGAGAAAAGCTTATTATTCAGTTTAGACTTGTTTACAGCTGTCATGTACGTAATATCCAGTTTGCAAAACAAGACATTCTAAGAGAAGAACGGCAAGAAAATCTGGGGTACTTTTTACCACGTTTTAATTGCTTGTTTTAGAATATTTCGGTTCAATTTAGTAATTATTTTAAACTGACATCCCGATGAGTTAGGAACTTGAAATTTTAAACATAGCTTAGAAAGATAATTTTTTAAACCTCAACAAACATTTTAAAGCAGTGTTACAATGTCATGTACGTACAACAATTACAACTTTTAATGCAATGTTAATGGTTCAAAATCAAATCAAATTAAATTATTTATTTCGCTATAAACACGGGTACGGATGGACGGATACAGAGTCAATATTTAGTTCCACATATTTTGCCTTTGTGGCACGCAAAAAAATTTTTGTTATGTTATGTTGAAAACAAACGAATAAAATTAAAATTAAAAAAAATAGAAATAAACACTGTGATGATTATATTTATGTTTTTAGGAAAATATAACAGACATAGAAAAAATAATTTTTGTTGATTTGAGAAGAATCACGCAAAATCCTGAACCTATAGTAACTTACTTAGTTAAGTAAAATCAATGAAAAATAAAATAAAATTGTATGGTTAAAGAATTCGTTGATATTAAAAAAGGCAGTATTTATTAGCCACTGCTTTAAACTTTTTTCCATTCGCCTTAATGCCTATTCACGAATATTTTTAGGAACTTTATTATAAAGCTTGATATACATTATGTGACAATTGCTGTAGAATAATGTAGTTCTACAAGATGGCATGAGTAGACGTGTCGGATCTCTTTTTCCTACAGATCTATTATTTTCCCGCACGGTAACAAATTGATTAGAATTATTTTTAACGAAAACACGTATTTCTAATATATATAACCCGGCTAAAGTGAGAATACTTTTTCCTAAAACAGGGGTCTACAGCTTTCAAGTGGGCCTACATTACACAGTGCACGAATACATTTCTTCTGACTTAGGAAGGCTTTGTTTGCGTCAGTTGAGTTGCCCCACAAGAGTGGTCCATATCTTAAAACGGATTCAACGTACCCGTAGTAAGCAGCACGTGCTGCTTGTGGACCTGCTACATAGACTAATTAATTAATTTTTTTGCATACTTTTTGTACGTGTAATTTCCAATTTACTGTTGTATATAGAGGTTAAAATATAGTAATAAAGTATCAATTTTAACAAAAAAATAATATGAGTAGCCAAGTAGCAAATTCAGAGTGTGAAGATGCTCTTATGCGGCGCGAGTAGATATTTCCTAAAATGCTCTCGTTCATACTGTTTGGTCTGTATCGTCGTATCGTGCGATAGTCCTGGAAGCTATGACCTATATTTCCTTTTTGATATTTTGTTTGTGGCAATAACGTTTATACCCCCCTAAACCTTTATAACATGAACCAATTTTGATTCCTTTAGATCTTAATCTAGGTCTATACGTTTTTCTTCTTCATTAATTTAATTTAAATTAATTAAAAATTGTAAAAACGCTCGAGAAAGTTTTTAAATCAAAAATATAGATATTTCGATGCAAATAACCTATATCGTAAGCAATATTTCTTTAAAACAAAAACATATGGACCTGGTTTTTCATTATATCTATTTACCACATTTCCGTCCAACACGCTTTCGCTTTTTGTATGAAAATATACAGCTTCACAGTTTTCTCCAATATTTAGATCTATTTATAGCCAGCTTTGTAAAAAAAAATCTTCAACAAGTTTTTTTTTCAAATTTGGTTTCTGATTGTTACACTTTATTTTTATGAATTTTATTCTGTAGTTTAATGGATCTACTCAAAACATAAATAAATAGATTATTGCTTCCAATCCCACTGTTGATTTCCATAGTAACACACCGTAAACCGTAAGACATGACACTATGGAAGTAGACTGGCATAGCGGTTATATAATTTAACTTTCTAATCCTTCAAACAGCGAAGTTTATAGAACGTAACTTCGAAGCTAATTTATCAATATGCCCCCCCCCCCCCACAGGAGCTTAGAATCAGAACACGGTCGAACTTTCGAAATATAATTATCTTATACGAGTAAAGTAATTACAGTAGAGCTTTTGAAAGCGGGTGAAAAACTACTACCCAATGCTCTTCAGAGGCTTTTCAATGTCGTGTTCCATGTTCCATTCCGTGACACTACTCCGGAGGTGTGGAGTAGACATGCGAAGGTCTTGTTCTTTAAGAGAGGCGACTACGCAATATTAAAGAACTACAGATCGATTTTACTTCTGAGTACAATTTTCGAAAGTCATTTCGAATCATCTCGCACTTAGATATCCAGGCTCCTGATCAAAACGGCTTCAAAAAGAAACGTTTGATACCATCGAAATTTGGATTTATACAAGTGCCGAAAGGCTGGGACTACAATAACTATCCTAGTACAGTACCGAGTACGAAAACTATCCAACTTCAGAGCTATAAGATATAGTGACGTTATATTCCCGAAACTTAAACGCATCATTTGAAGTCGTTTTTAAGGTACTGCACTGAAAAGGATACGGTATCATATCAATGACAAGTACATCACTTGCCTTCGATTTGCTGACGATATAGTATAACATTTTATTCTACGTCTAACTTCTTTGGATGGATAGGATTGAAGGAGAACGAAAAAAAATAAGTGTGTTATTTGACTAAAAGACAACATTATTTTTATTATAAATCATAAAATAGTAACATAAAAAAGTAATCTAAATAGAAAATACTTAAAATGAACATGGTCGAAACAAAGGTTTGTGTAACGTCCATGTCACGTGTTTAGTTGTTGGAAACACTAAGAGAGGTCAATCGACGGATTCATCTCGGCGGGGCAGCGTTCGACGAAATGCGACTTATTTTAATAAAATGAGGGTCACAGACGAGCTAGTCCACCTAAATACTAAGATGGAATCTCGCGTTTCTGGTAAAAAGAGTCTGCGTTTTACTACACTCACCATACCGAACATAGCAGCATTAAGCTGCTATTTTAAGCTTGTATTCTGTGAGAGCGTGGTCTTTCCATTGGCGAGCCGACCCATTTGTACTGCAACTATAATATAGCTGCAGCATGGCTTTACCACGTATAAAATATGTGTGTGGTAAATAAAAAAAATTACTTTCAATAAGTATTGTTCATAATCTACATTGAATAAAAAGTTTCTGTTTCTGTTTCTTTATGAGCAATGATCGAAAAAATTACTGTAAAAATTACTATACTTGTTATATCCAATAATAGTACTAATATTAATAATAATACGTAACTATTATGGTTAGGTGCGTGAATCTCACACTATAGACAGTCTCCGAATGGGGCAGTGCCAATCTCGTGAGATTCAATGCCTCCAAAATACAAGCGCGTCTTTTCACCGCTAAAAGGAGCCCGCTCACCTTGGATCCTAATTTCCGGAATGTATCCTTGGAGTAAACTGACCGCCTTCATTTGTTAGTGGTTGAATTTTCTCCGAACCTCGACTATGTGCGGTTCATTGAGTCCAGAGCCAAATGAGCCGCAAGGAAACTTGGTATACTTCCAAGAGTCCGGTGGTACTTCACACCGGGGCGGCTTCTTACCTTATATGAAGCGCAAGTCCGTGGATAGAGTACTTCTGTCACATATGAGCTGATGCTGCAAAATGCGATCTGACAGCGTTGAACACAGTGGAGAAACGTGCTAAGAGGCTCATTCATGCTGCAAAATGCGATCTGACAGCGTTGAACACAGTGGAGAAACGTGCTAAGAGGCTCATTGGTGATCTTGATTTGCTTGAAACCCATCTTGTCAGCCTCGGGCACTGGCGCAGATTAATCAGCCTCTCGGTATTCCATAGGATGCATTTCGGTTAGTGTGCGCAGGAATTACACGCTCTTATACCTCACTCTCCTTTCCACCATCGGTCAACAGGACGGTCGGCAACTCTTCACTCCATTGTGATCGATATTCCACGCATTGAAACCAAACGGTTTGCTTCGATATTTTTAATGCGTACAGCAATGGAGTGGAATAATTTCCCGGCGTCTTTCTTTCCGTCCGAATACAATCTGGGCGTGTTCAAGGCAACAGTGAATAGGCTTTTGTGACGCTAAGACAGTGCGGTTTACCATCTAAGCCTGCATCATCATTTACCACCAGGTGGGATTGTGGTCGAGTACTGGCTTATAAAATGTTTAAAAAATCTAAACATTGTGTGGACTAAATGAAAAGTTAGAAACAGTTACTACACTTACCCAGATACAATTTAAAAACAGTTGGTTTTTAACTCGTACGATAATAGTGACTCAGCAATACTGTTATATGCGAGACCGGGAAATACAAAGTAACCTGCAGTGAAAAAGAAAAATAACCGAAAACGTTCGCGTATCGTTAAAACGAGGTGACACGTGTCGATGATCGCGTCGCGAGCATTTGAATACCTCATATTGAATGTTTTCTCTATGTACAGTTAGCAGATAATTTATGCTGCTGTGTTTCGTATGTTGAGTGTAGAGAACAGGAGACCCTCTTTACTGGAAACGAAGAAATCTTAATCCTCAGGTGTGACAACGAGTCTTCATTTTCATTCCCAATCGAGGAATGATGTGGATATGTATGGGCCGCAGCATCTATTTGCCATTGGATGGACTCGTTTCGAAGCCTTATTCTATTAAAATTAAAATCATTTTATTCTACGAGTTCTATTGTTGCCAGCCAGCACTAATGAGATTCTTGATTGCAATTTTCACATGTTTATTACATGCTCGAACGCTACGGAAATAACTCTGATACAAAAGTAAGTAGGGATGTGCGCATGATTTAATTCCTTACTGTCATCGGATAATCAGACATTCGGCGGGTCTTCTTTGTTGACTACTTCCATTTAAAACAAACGTTTTCCTTCGTTCTCATCATATGTACAACGAAGCAGTGGAATAATTTTCCAGCATTCGCCTTTCCGTCCGATTATAATCTGGGTGTCTAAGGTAATAGTGTATAGGCCTTTGGTACGTAAAGACTAGATTTACTATCTACCATGTGTCTCATCACCGGACCAGAATGACAATATGTGTTGGTGAATGTTACCCCCTTTATTAGGGGGATTGTTGAAATTAATTTTTTTCATCATGGCAGTCCAGTAGAAAGGTTTTAGGACGTCTCCTAGGCCCAGGAGATTTAAAAAAAAACACCTCTCTTAGGGTAGTACCACGTGTCACTCACGGATTTTGATGAACCTTAATAAATTTTGATAAACCTTGAATTAAAATATGTTATGAATAATACTATTTGACTGAAATGTTGGGTTTTTATGATCGTGGTTGAAAATCCACATAACGTACCATAAAGTGAACAACTTTTATATATCGCCGTAACTGTACACAGGGTTTCTCTTATTTCTGAGGTAGTTGAATACTCCGTGGCGGAGCGGCTTAGCTATGAGTGCAGTGTTGAGGGTCGCGGGTTCGAATCTTTCACGAAACAAGTAATTGCACAGCTACAAATAATTGTTTCGGAACAGATTGCATGCCTTTGTGAAATATTTTTATGTAAACTGCATCGACGATATATGAGGAAATCCGAGTGTGTGGGTAACATCTCCTAAAAGAATTAAATATGAAATATATACATAAAATAAGAAATAAGTTGGTCCCCCGCTCTGTGTGTTGGCAGACTCCACGTGTCCTCGAAATATGTGAACTATGACGGTTGGTGGTGTCGGGAATTGAATTTAAATTGCTCATAGCTGCCAGGCGTTTTACTGTTTGATTAATATTAACCTAGATATTTAAAAAGTAACCATATTTTTAAAGAGAAAAGGTCCTGCCCTACACTATAACGCTTCTAGAATGTTTAAAGTTGTTACTACAAACATACCACATTTTATACGCTTTTTTATATGTATACAAAGTAAACATTTAAACTAAATAAACTGATTTAGGGCTGATATTTCTATCGCCAGATAAAAGTTATTCATAGTTCATAGGGTAAAATACAATATTTTTTATATTGTATTTTACTTCATATAACTCAAAATAATAAAATCTGCGGTTGCCAACTCGCCCGTCAAGCGTGGCAACTCTGGCAAGTTTGCTCTCTGAGGCAGTTTATGGGGAGCATAGGTTTTGAGTATATATTATACGCCTTTTTATACTTTTAATAAGCTGTAGTTAATGAAAAAAAAACATTACATATATACATACTTACGCCTCTATAAAATACTTTTCGCGTTAGACTCCTCAAATAAACGGCCAAAAATGAATCTTAAAATGTGATTTAAAAGCAAACCTAATGAAACTTCAAAAGTCTACTTTATTTATTTGAAAACTCTCATTAAAAACTTTTCTTTGGAAACAACGTTTCGTTACACTGCTACGTAGTAGTCGGACGTAGCGGACGTCTAAGCTACGTCGTAGCCCGCGGGGTACTGGCGACCTGTAAAGCTACAAGCTATTATAAAGAGTTGACACACTAAATAGGTTTTTTCGAATAGAACGTATAATGGCTTTCTGGTTGTTTATATTTCAATATAAATATTTAAATATACTCATTTTTAAAGCGAGAAAAGGACCCACACATACATCCGTGACCATTTTATTTTCGTAATTTAACTTCTTCATAACCCTTACACCGTCTTAAGTTATTTGGGGTCGGAACAGTATGTCTTCGTCTTCTACTCTCATCCTATAGTTGTCTTCTCATCACTCACTCTTTCTCTTTTCATACGCACATCATCACTTACATAGTCCATTCAACTTTTCTTAGTCCCCTCTACTCTTGTATCTATTCACTTTTATATTTAACAATAAGTAAACACTAACAAAATAATATTCATGTTACTTAATGTACATAAATGGTTTTTGGAATAGTAAAAAAAGTATCCAGATACAGGTGGATCAGGATTGTCCCAATGTTATTGTGAAGGGCTAACTATTGTGTTAACCGTGATTATGAAATGGTTTAGTTATTATTTTTATATCTATAAATAATAACGTCCCTCTTTCAGCCTGATTACCAACAAAAGAGCATCTAGTGCGTATCACAGTGGCTTAAAAATCCTAAAAGGTAAAAACAAAAATAATACCAAAAGAGCGCGAGGTTCAAAAATATGAGCATAAATATAGATTAGTTTTGGTGCTTTTAGCTAAGTTAAGAGTAATCTTTATTCCTTTTTAAAGCGGAGAATGCGCTGTATCACTGCATATTTATCGGTACGCTATTGGAATAGTTGTCAACTTAAATTATTAAAGATATTCTTTGTTACTCCCGAGTTCTACAGCTAGAGTTGTACTTTTTGTATACTGCGACTGCTAGAAACTCCAGCCCCTCATTTACGCTAACGAGAATGTACCGGAGCGTTGTCGTCGACCATCTAGCTCTTAGGCGATCGAAATTGACAAGCTGACCTGATACGCTGGCGGACGTGGATGGTAATTTTGAGCGGATATAGTTAGAGCAGTTCCACTTAGTAGATCCAAGTCAAAATACCATCAGCACCGTAAACAACACACTCAGGGACGGCACCATCCCTCTCTACCTCCAGGGAGTTATGTGTTTCTGGCAGATAAACGTGAGAACATAGACTCGAAACCGGGACCCAGCCGTGCTTATTTTACCGTTTTAGCCTATCAAACTAAGGCTAAATATAGGCCTCCCCATGGTTGTCTTTGTGAGTACTAGCAATAGGTGCCACGCTTGGTGGCCACGGGTGCGTTGAGGACCACAGTTTTGTTTTTGTTAGTTGTTATCAGGTGCCACAAGCCTGGTTTTCTGGTTTGGTCTCTCTGCCGCCTCCGAGCACTACATGTGGTAGAGTAAATTCCTGCATCCCCAATAGTCGGTGAATTGTGATAGTGAACGATAGCCAATTTTATGATCTTACCAAATTAAAAAATCTATTCTGTGATACTGTTATTATTCTCTAACTAATCCTTTATAAAAAGTTAAAGTTACAGCCTATATACATCCCACTGCTGGGCACGTGCCTCCCCTCATTTCTGAGAGGACTTTGGGGCAAGGAAGTGTCCGCCGCGCTGCACCAATGCTTGTTGGCGAACTTCACATGTCTTCGAAATACTTTTTTCTTATTTCTCAGACATGCAGGTTTCCTCACGATGTTTTCCTCCACCGCCGAGCACGTGGTAAATTAGCACTTAAAATTGTAAATAACAATTTCATTGGTGCCGGCGGGGATCGAACCCGGTTTGCTCGCGTACTGTGAAATTTACAGCGAGCGCTAACC
>DWHP01009217.1:0-10280 GCA_018247895.1 Parnassius honrathi | reverse complement strand
CATAATTTTTCGATACCTTCATAACCATTTTTTCCATAGTCACCTTTATGTTTACTTTATTTTCAATGTAATTCATTATGTCACACATGGACACCTCCTTCGCCACGTTATAATGCAACGCAATGTCGGCTAACGAAAGTTGCTGAGGGGGTGGTTGATGCACAGGGGAAGTGGTGTTAACATCCTGTAATGGATATAACCCCATAAATCCACTATATAGGCAAAACTATTTAATAAGCTAACGCCTCGTCTGGTATTTACGTTGCCGGTAAAATGGTTTACAGCCGATGTTTTCTTCAAGGATTCAAGATCAAGCTTTATCTCCTCAAGCTGGCTAGTGGACACATATTGTTCTTTGATCACTTTTAATTCAGATTGAATTCTTACGATATCTTTGAGGAGCCGTGTTACATCGACGTGGTCAAATAGAACCGGGGGTAATTTGTGCAATTCTCGCGCGACAAAAATAGGGAATTCTTCAGGATCTGTCTCTTTGATAACACAGATGATATCTTCTATATCTCGCCGTGTCTTTCCTTGCCTCGTCCTGATTTTCTTTCGCCTAGAAGTCGTTAAATAATCGAATAACAGATTCTTAGCGTTCACGATATCCATTTCCGAAAAAGCACTAGTACATATTTGTGTAATGCTAACTTCCACGTCACATCCACTTTATTACAAATAAAAGCAAACACTTCGTTAATTACTTTTTTTTACATTACGTTGCAGTTAGGACATTTCACTACTTAAGACGAAATTGCGAAATTACAATGCGCTTCATAATTGCGCGTGACACGACCGCTCGTTGATGCACGCTACAACGGACTTTAACATCAGTTATTGCCTTCCCCATCCTTCCAATAAATCGAATCTTATATCATCCACGTCGCATCACAATCCACTTTTCTGTTGGTTTGTTTTGTTTCCATTCACTAGGCAACTTAACTGTTTCTGCCATTGTTGGTTCCGACGTACCTGGCGCATGCAGTAGTATCTAAGAATGGGGACAAAACTCTGTTCTCGCTCTTGAGTGACGACAGATTTTGCGTTTGCGACGCCGCTGCCGGCTAAACAGCAGTCGATCTCGATGCGAAGGAGGCAGTCTTATATACACATGCGTGATAGTGAGACGATGGCAACGATTGCAGCGCGTTCCGTTCCAACGATTTTATCATAGTGTCGGTATTTGATAAATTATGTGATAGACCTACCAGCCCACTCTCAGCGCACCACCGCAGCACCGCAATTTTCCGTGTTAATAGTTGGGTAATTAATCAAGGAAGTTACTTTCAAACTGTCTAAGTCAATAAGTACTGTTTCTAACATGTCTACGTGTGCATAGTTTTCCTTGATTGTTTTTATCTCATTAGGAAGTAGCATAATGTTCTTCGCTAAAATCGTGACATCAATGTGATCAAACGATATTGAAGGCAATTTTTGCAGGTCCCGATCGACAAAGGTGGGAATCACATCCGGATCGATTTCCTTAAAGAGACAGATAATGTCCGCTAAATTTCTTTGTTATTTACCACTTAGCGTTTATGATTTTTTCGTCTGAGAAGTCGTTACAGATTCAAAAAGTAAAATTTTTGCCTCGTAGATATCTGGTTACGAAAAGGTAGATAGCACACGAACT
Organism: Parnassius honrathi; assembly: GCA_018247895.1. Taxonomy (NCBI): domain Eukaryota; kingdom Metazoa; phylum Arthropoda; class Insecta; order Lepidoptera; family Papilionidae; genus Parnassius; species Parnassius honrathi. The sequence continues at coordinate 8,644 of DWHP01009217.1, read as the reverse complement.
ATAGACTCGTTATTCATCACATCATGCTTATTTTGAATGAATGCGTACATCACTTACAACATTGCATATTGCAATTACAACACTTTATCTTATTAACTGGCATTGTAAAGTACGTACGCGTACGTCAGGGCTGTGCAAGGGAGACTCTTTATTTCTTTATTCTTTTAGTAAGGGAATATGCGTCGTACTGACACAATACGTGTTGGCAGACGTCACATGTCTGCAAAATATTTTTTTTAGTTTCTCAAACATATTCCTCATGAAGTTTTTCTTCTCCGCCGAGAACGTGGTTAATTGGCACTTAAAACAGCAATTAACAATTTCATTAGCTTTGGCGGAGATAGAACCCGAGTCGGTCCGGTATTGTCAAATGTACAGCGAGCGTTTGGCTCCTGAGGTACCAAGTCTTTGAATGGCTGATAATGATTATGAAAATAGACATTATTATAAAAACGTATTAGTAACCTATGGGATAGCAAAGTGTAGGGCGGCCTCCCACGAGACGGAATGACGACCTGGTATGACATGTACGAAGTCGATGGATGCGGGTGCATTGAGACCGATTTGTGACATACTTTGGAGGAGGCATATTTTCAGAAGTGGAATTGTGAAGGCTGTAATGATGATAGCGATGATAAATAAAAGGAAATTTCTTTATTTTTTTATCACTGCGAATTTCCTGCTCACAAAGTCAATCAAAAATTCTTCACTAACTTGTAATATACTACATTGGGTAGAATACAGAAGTTATTCCAGGAACCGAAGTTTGCTAAAACACATTTTATTTAACTTTATTGCACGTTTGCTTTTCTGACAGTGAAACTTTGCCGGAGCTCCAGTTTGCATACCTACAAACGACTTTCCTTATTACCTTCTTCTCGTAGGAGTAATAACTTCCTGCTGTACATTTACAGCTTGACAATACTGGCAATTGATGCAAAGACAGGAATAATTTTTTTAACAAGTAGTATTGAAAAGGATCAACGGGCATACAGTCTACATAAAAAAGTATTGTGTGCTGTAGACTATTGACATCTACAATCCAAATGCAGATGCGTTTTCACATCTGAGGAGTTAGACGTAATGAAAATTTTCCAGTTAAAATAATCTAAGTCCATTTGAGAATAACATAATTTACAACAAAACTGCGGTTACCGACCGTGGCAACTAATTGAAAAATCCCCCATATAAAACTATCTACGGCTCCGATATACGAGTTTATCTAACATTCACATAAATGTTCAACAGAAGAATTTTACTATGCTGGAATGAAATAATGAAACTAATGTTGCCATAGCTAAAGCGTTGTTCTTTTATTTTTGCTATAACTTTCCGAGCAGTTATAGACATTTTTTATTACAGTACTATCCAGATCAACAATAACAAAGTAACATATTCTTATATATTAAAATAACTTTACGTAATAAACTAGGACGATAGTTAAATAAAAATCAGCAGATCAATCTTCCGGGATTAACCGGCAAACATTACGCTAAGTGGGTATGTCATCCATTTGTATTGTTGAACGTTGAGAGTTAACGCGTAGTGATCGATATGTGCTTGCACGTTCGGGCATTTAATTGGTTGTTGCTTTAGCTTACAGATACTATTAACGGTATTCTTGAGAGTACTGGAAATAAAACATTATTTTATTCTGAATTTCCATTGGAACTAACGAACAAGGCTCTCAAGGATTAAGCAAGTGAGTTGACAATCGCAGGTTTTTATTAGTTTCATTTGTAATCGGGAAGATGCTGCTGCCCAAGTCCCTCTGTCAACTCTGACGACACCCACGGGAAGATAGTGGTGATATTCTTACACTGTGAAAGTTAATCAGTTAGTATTCATAGATAATATATAATCACTACCTTTTTTTACTATTCTAAGCCAGTACTTAACCACAGTGCCGACTGATGGTAAGTGGTGATTTCGCCTAAGATGGTGAAGCGCACCAACTTAACAAAAGCCTGTTCACTCCCGCCTTGAAGACACCCACACTGTAATCGGATGGAAAAACAGATGTTGGTAACTTAGTCTACTCCTTTGCTATAACCGTCTCTGAAACGCAATACGGTCTGTGCACAACACTGGGACTTATATAGGATATAACTTGTATTAAATAATTATTTTAAGTATTTTAGTGGATCTTATTTGACATTAAAATAAAATACCCGAACATTGTTTTTACATATTTTGTCGTACTTCGCCGGAAACCGGTGGATGGATGTCATATCAGTTTCCTTATTACAAATTTCTACACTGAACAAATGTGTAAAGATACTGAACTTTTTATTATTAGTTTTGCGGATAAAACAAAATATAATAAGAAACTCTAATTTTTTATTAAATTTTGCCAAATAATGAACATTTTTATGTATATTTTAAATTTTGAACAGACTTTGAACAATTTACGAAACATAATAAATTAAACGTTTTAACTAACATGAAACTTCAATCTTAATATATATAAGTACGTGTCACGTTGTTTGTCCGCGACGGACTCCTAAACTACTTAACCAACTTTAATCAAATTTGCACACCGTCCGCAGTTTGGTCCAACTTGAGAGATAGGATAGTTATTTTGCCCAAGAATGAGGATTTTTAATATTACAAGACAAATTCGTCGAAAAGGGCGCAACAACGTCTGCCTGGAAAGCTAGTAGCTCATAATTTCTATAAATTTTGCTGTCAACTTGTGAGAGGGCAGGTAATGAATCACACAATGTATTCTGATAGAAATAGACATACATTTTACTGGAGTAGTCCGAAGTTTCTTCAACTATTTCAAAAATTATTATTTTTCTTCAAATATTTATACAACAAATTAATAAATTGAAATGAAAATTAATAAATAGAACCCTGATGTCTATACTAGTTGTAAAAACTATATCAACAACTATTACTTCCCTTTTTAGCGTAACAACTACTAAATATTTGGGTAACTAAGACAAAATACCATGTTACCAGAAATTGTTACCAGAATTTTAAAGCGTCAATCATATCATACGTATTCGCGTTCTATGGAAATCTGTAAATAAAAAACATCATCCAATTTGTGTGGATTCAGGCTATTTCATACAAAATAATGCATCTTCTATCTTCGGTTTGTAAACGAATTTCGTCAGGTCCCTATTGGTTAAAAAGTTTTGCCAATATATAACTTTTATTTTACACAATATTTTAGGTAAACGATTTTGTTTGTTCATACGATTACAAATCGTTTGATATTGACATAAGGATACCTATTAATTGGGTATTAAAATATACATGTTTACCTTATGACGGAGCCAATTGCCCCGATTCTAATCCGGTTCGAAGAACCAGAAAGTGGTTCGCTAATGACCTGAAAAATGTTGCGATGATAGGGGTCTCGGGTTCGAATCCCGGGTCGATCCTGGATCTTATAATTTGATTGATTTTCTTAGTGGACTGTATGCGAGATTTCTTACAACCAAAACAAGATGGCTGACGGTACGTGGCAGTCTTGGACGTTGCGCTCGCCATTCCAATCTACTACTTAGCCAGTGCCCCGAGATAGGATTCTACTTGAGCTGTTAGGGTGAAGAAGACACATCAAAGAAAATAAACAGCTCCAGGGCAATCTAAGGAGCACTTACCGGTGTGGGATTCCTTCTACTGGCAGCCTTGAGGATGACGCTCCTGGTGTTGTGATGCGTTAGAAGAGCGGTACGCGACGATAACTCGCAATATGTGAGGCGGTTCCTTCTAGATTATTCTGTGGCGTGACTGCCACAGAGGTGCGAACACTACTGGCGTCGGTCTTCAATTACGATATAAGAAGAAGAAGCGGCGTCATAGCTAGCCCTTTTATTCGTTTACCATCTCCATCCTTCATTTAGGCGGGGCGCGTTTCTTGATTGACCGAAAATCACGTCACGTTCTAGACCACGCCCCCCTTTCAGTGCGTGTGAAATGGAATGCGTGGATGGAACTGAAAGGGACACTGGTAAACAATAACCAACGGAACAAAATGTGAGAGTACCCGTTTCTTTTTCCGCGCAACCACTTTATTATTTTGCAATCAATCGATCTCCGATCTTTAGTCCTTTTTTCACGTGGAAAAACCTACACAAACTCGCTTTTTGGGATAAGGAGAAGTTCTAATGAACTGAAACTGACAATAATCCCATGACCTTCAACCAACGCCGCATATTGGGAAATCCACAGTAATGTCTCAAACATCAAACAATCGAGAGGATAAATCTATTCTTCTCCAGGTAACGTAGGTGCCTTCCTCCACGGCCTCCATCAATACTTACGTGACAGTTTACGTAATCCATTACAAGGATACCACTCGAAATCACCCGCTTACGACGTGGCAGATCTAGTTCATGGCTCAGACAACGACCTATTTTCAACCACAGAAGACGAAGACAGTGCCACATTCTGTTACCGACGTTCTCTTCTGACACAGATTTGAAGGAACATTTAGAACATTTAAGCTACTTTCCGACGTTGGTCCATTAAAAGTTTTTACCCCACCATCCATTAGATTTTTTTAATAAAATAAAGGTGACAAATAAACACAAAGTTCACCCGATGGTTAATGGATGCTGAGGACCATAGACGTCTACATTTATTCTCGATTAAAATTAAAAACGCAGATGCGTTTTCACCCCTGTGGACTAAGATAGAATGTCTCGTTACCATTAAAAAGGTTTTCGGCTCTCTGCACTCACCATAGGAAACACAGCAGCATTAAGCTTCTATTTTACGCTGGTATTCCTTGAGAACGTGGTTCCACCCTGGTCGAGCCAATCTATTCGTGCTACAACCATAATGACATACATGCAGCGTGGCTCTGCTCTAGTTACCATGCGTGTCAAGTATGTAGACAACTGCAGTATTTTTTTATTCAGCTGTTGTCGAAACATGCTGCTGCACAACTTTTGGTTCAGTATATGGGGTAGTGAATATTTTTACACCACCACTACACGGCTAACCGTAAGCAGTGGGGCATCATTTAAACGTTAGCTTTGGACACTGTACCACTAACACTACAAGAGAGCTGCTCTGTTTACTTACGTAACGGTTCCTATTACTTCATACCAAAAAACTTATTATATTTATTTACATATCCTAACATGTTTCACATTGTGTTTATTTAATGTATTTATGAACCTATTATATATATGTATAAATGTGGTTGTATAAAAAAGCCCACCTTACCTGAAGGACAATATACAAAACCTCCGTGGATTTGTCTTATATATCTATATGTGTGTTTATAACGTACATATACATTATAAACACACATATACATTACAATTGAGTATGATTTTAAAATATATTGTATTATAATTTTTTGCACCATATTTATATTTTTAATGGACTTGAAAATAGACTGTCTGTTTCTTTGCATGATCAACTCAGAAATGAGGATATCCGCAGTTGAACCAAAGTAACCGACATAGCTCAATGGATTTGTAAGCTGAAGTGGCAATGGGTTATTCATATAGCTCGAGGAACCGATAACCGATGGGGAAAAAAGGTTCTCGAGTGGCAGCCTCGTACCGGCAGTCGTAGTGTAGGGCGACTCCCCAGCAGATGGAGTGATGACCTGGTAAGATACGCAGGAAGTCGATGGAAGCAGGCGGTTCACAACCGTGCTTTGTGGTATTACTTGGGGGAGGCCTATGTTCAGCAGTGGACTTGTGAAGGGCTGTAATGATGATGATGATGATGATATATGTATAAATAATACAGGATATATTAAAAACTTTTATAGCCGTATAAAATATGTTTAGCGTGCCTAATGCATTGGCCATATTTTACATTGTATTTCACAAAGATACCAGTTTTAGCGCTTGTGTCGAGCTATAATTCTCCCCTAAGGTAAAAGTGGTTTTGCAAGATTCTCGTAGATCTATAGTAAAGGTGTAGACTATATAGTACTACTTAGAATGATTTTGAGCTCAAGGTATGCAATATTTATGTCTCAATTGAAGCGCTTTTGTTTTCGTTATTCCTCTTATAAGTGTTTTTAAGTATATTCATAACTCGACATCATGTCTAACGCCTGTACAAAAGCTCTACAAATTTTTTTTATCTCCAAAGCCATTATCGTCATGGCTACTTTATGGTTATAGCATGAATGCCAATCCATACGATCGTGGCTCTCACAGAATACCAGCACATAGTGAGTATAGATAACTGACGACTTTTTTACCGGAAACAGGATAGAATACTATAACAATGGAACTTTGTCCTAAGAGGTGACAATGCATTTGCATTTTGATTTTTAATCCCGCGATTAATGTAGATGTCTATGGGCCACAACATCTAATTACCATAATGTTGTCTATGGGCTCGTTTTTTACGCTTATCCCATAAAAAATGTTATTCTCACGAACACGGAGTGTACTTCAGTGTTTGGCGAACGAGCTCACTAAGTGGTTAGCTATAGCAGAATCTGTTCCTTGATGCTAAATATATCGCATTATTGATGATGGTGTCTTTGATGGTGTTGTGCTTAGATAGCCGGTGTGATTGTAAATGAAAGTAAGAGAAACTTTACTGCAGACTAACAATTATTGTCTCTACCACATTATAATTTTATAAAATAAATATTTCGACTTTTCTTCCGATGGAGATAAATGATTTTGTTTGGATTTCGGTGAATATATTTGTTTCCAACACAAAACTTCAACATAAATTACTATCACGATTGTGTCAAACTTAGGACTTGATCTCAAAAACAACTGTCTGTTGTTGGTTGTAGTGGTTGTTAAAAAATATATTAATTTATTTCCAATAGTGCATCACACATCACACACACAGTACATCACAGCCAAAGGTTGAATATTATTAAAAATGAATTTTAGAAAAAGGTTATGAAAAAAATTTTAAGTAGCATTAAATGCTACTTAAAATTTTTATAAGCAGCATTTAATTTTTTTTTGTTAAAGTTAAATTTAAATAGATTATTAATTCTTAAATCATGGCAAATAAAATACTGGCTCCACAGAGAGTTATTGCGGTGATAATATATTAGACACAGCGGTGATTAACGCATAGTGAAAGCCCGATAACAGAAATCATATATTGTGCCTCCCTTAATTTGTGACACGAAACGATTATATCATCTTTTATTTTTACCAATAAAATTTCACAATTGTCAGTTACTGTCTGCACTGGCCATTAAATTATATTTTCATCAAATCACCCAAAAAAAACCCATGGTAGACAAGGGCATATTGGGTTGAGACTTTTTGGGATAAGGATTTTATAACCGTGATTGATCCACACTGCAGGTATATGATTGAAGTACGGATGGGACGACTCTACCGGGAAAGACCGGTCACAGAATACCAGCGTAAAATAGCGGCTAAATGCTGCTGTTTTTCGTATGGTGAGTGTAGAAAACCAAGGACTCCATATACTGAAAATTAATTTTAGCCCTCAAGGGATGACAACACAACTGAAATTTAATTCTTAATTGAAGATAGACGAAGATCACTTTCGAACCCAGGATCCACTTCACATCAGATGGGGTGTGTGCTCGTTTGTCATTTATTTTCTATAAAAAAGAGTAAATAAACATTTTTAGTCAATTAACATGTTTAAAATTACCATAGCAAGCCGATATAAGGTAATCGTTACAATAGCTTATTATTTTGTGCATACAAACTCGTTTTTGATTTCGAATAATCGAACAATAATGTGACAGAAAATTTTCTTTTCAAAATAACTGTATTTTTTTCCATCCTATTTGTCCGATATTAAATATTACGGCCCGATCCCCTCTCATGTTTGAGAGGGCGTAAAGCAATACCTCAACCGCATTCCAGTAAATTTGGCAGACTCACTGATATACTTCAGGACATAGCATTCTTTAGTGTTACTATTTCGTAAAAGAAACTTGGAAATGAGGATATCCGCAGTAGAACCAGAGTAGCCGCCATAGCTTAACAAATTATTAAGCTGGAGTAGGCCAGCCATTTAGCTCGAATCAAAGAACCGATAACAGATAGAAAAAAAAGCTTCTCGAGTGCCAGCCTCGTACCGGTAGTTGAAGTGTAAGGCGGCCCCACTAGATGGAGTGACAACCTGGTAAGACATGCAGGAAGTCGATGAATGAAAGCGACTCAGAACCATGCTTGTGGTGTTCTCTGGGAGGGGCCTATGTTGAACTGTGGATATTGAGGGGATGTTATGATAATGATAATGAGCAATTTGTCGGTCTCCACAGCCGTCTTATCCAAATAAGTACGCATCAGACACTGACTATAAACTCTAACAACACACGCTGAGACACATAAAAAACTAATTTAACCACGATCATTGAAATTAAGTATCCAGTGGCCTTGGTCATGCTTTATTACAAAGACTGATTGAGTTCAGTTTGAAATTACTTTGAGCTTTCAACTCTAACCGATTGCTTCAAAGGATGCTCTAATATCATCATATCTTTGTATAGGTCGATATTTTCATTTAATTTGGACATTACTTATGTACAATATCGGTGCTTATTTGTATGTGTGTTACAGATATTATATACGTACAAACTTAATCGTAAAAATCGATGTCAATAAGAAGCACTTAATATTTTGAAATAATACTAGTTTTTACGGATTTTATCGCGTATATTTAACTTTTTAATTACCCGACGTTTCGAGAGCTT
>DWHP01009216.1:0-10280 GCA_018247895.1 Parnassius honrathi | reverse complement strand
GATGACTTTTTACTAAAGAATTGTACAGCGTAATATACTCGTACGTGTTTATGTTCTTGAAGTCCATGAATTTTCGGAAAATAAAACCTAATATTCTAAGCCTTGGCAGTAGAATTGTCAATGTGAGACGCAAAGTCTAGTTTATTATCGAAAAATACTTTCAGGTCCCTTACTTCGGTCGCTCTTTTAATCAAAATGTTATTTAATTTATAATTGTAAACAATCGGTAGTTTTTTCTTCGGGAATAAGTTATAGCATAACATCAATACAGTATTGTTTTCTTCATATATCAATGTGGTATTATCAATGACCCGCTTAATATGAAATTTGGTGGACTTTATACCAGCCTCCCACAACCCACCGAAATTTGGAGCATATGGAGGAATTTTGTGCTAGTTAGTGTCATTAGTAGCTAGCCAATTAGCTATATCTACGGCCACAGTAGAACACTCTACGTTCAATAATTTCTTGAGCTCTTTTGTGGCACCAACAAAGTTAGTGCCATTATCGCTCCATAAATCGGCACAATGACCTCTTCTTGCAACGAAATGTTTAAATGCTGCTAAAACCCTTCAGCGGATAAGTCACTAAGAGCTTCAAGGTGAATAGCTCTTGTTTCCATGCATATAAATATACAGAGCATGACCTCTGTCTATTTATATGCATAGAATGACCATGACCTCTCCCTTTTGAAACCCTTATTATTACGGGATTAGCATAATCTACTCTATTCTGCAAAAATGGCTTACTAAGAGTAACTCTTAATTTTGGCAGATTATACCCATAAAGGGTTGATTAGTAGTTCTTGTTGAGTAACGTAAACAAGTAATACAATTTCGAATGTAGGTTTTTACTAATGTCTTTATATTAACAATCCAATATTTTGTCCGAATGTAATTTATCAATGGTTATTAGTAATGGGCCACCATGCATTGTTTTTGCATAAGCTTCTATAATATATAATATAAAATAATCTGGGCTAAATGGGACTCTCGAGTTATAATAATCGGACGTCTCATATCTCGAGTTATTTCGGCCTTATGTAAACGACCGCCAACTCGCAGAATGCCTTGGTCATTTTTAAAGGGACACAAAGAAGCTAACCCACCTTTTTCGGTCACTCTACCTCTTTTTTCCAGATTTTGAAATTTCCCTGCAAAGTATTGCAATTGACATAATTTAATGCAGTCATGTGAAGAGGAATGTAACTCACTACCGGTTAGCAATATCGAATTTTGGTTTTGGTGTCGGTTTTAAAAGTTGAATAAATCTCTTGCAATAAGAAATCACTTTAAGAAACTTATTCTGAGACGAAAACCGTAAATTATTTTTTTTATTCCGTGATAATTATTAATTCCGTGACGTAACATGGTAGGTTTACAAACTTGGATCTTTCCTCCATTTTCATTTCCGGAATAGTTACATAGTATAACAAAGATGGACCTTCTTTCCTTAGCTTAAGATTGACAATTTCTGACGGCTTCATGCTACAAGAAGTGCAGTCCGTTGGATTATCTTTCGAACGTACATGAGACCACTGACTTCTATCTAAAATTGATAAAATCACCGATGTCTTGTTTGCAACGAAGGTCTGCCATCGACTTCGATGACTGCTTAACCAAGCAAGCATTACTGACGAGTAGGCCCTTGAGACGTGAAAATTATCAGTACATGCTCGCATGTACTGATAATTTTCACGTCTCAGCAATATCTACAATTACATACAACAACGTAATTTTAGGCGTGGAATAGACCTTTGAATAATAGGTGCCACTTTGGTCTTAGAAGTGACTAAGCTAGTATATATTTCTACAGTATTTTTGATGACTCTTGAATAGACCACCGTTGCATAGGCATGATAATATGCATGGCTGAAGCCATGAAGTACAACCTTTTCATTGTTGTCTCTTGTATAAATCCATCGTGTAATAGTGAAACCAGAAAGATCAATTAGGTTGCCACGATATGTCAGCCACTCTTGTAATAATTTATCTAGTAGCTCCTGGTCCCATTAAATGCCTGACATGCAAAGTTTTTGAATAATGACCTTAGCACTAATTATTACAGGAGATATCCAGCTAAGGGGGTCGAATAAGCGAGCAATATCTGCCACTAATTTGGTCAAAGGGGTGCTGACGGTAGGGACTTTAACCAAATACTCAAAACTAACTAACTCACTATTCTAGTTTGGACCAAGAACCTTTTTCACTTCCATTACTTCCTTTTCCACTCCTATGTCAACATTTTTTTCTTGATCTTTATTCCCTTTAGCTTCCCCTACTTTTTAATTTTTGTAGCTGATAGCCTCCCATTCGCATCAAGTCTTTAATCTCTTTATAAGCTGCTACTCCTTCTTCAACCTACCGACAACCTGTCATGAGATCGTCAATATAAAATTTTTGGGTAATTCTATGTCCGCCTGATTTAAAATTCTTTACTTCATCAACAAATAGCCATTGTAATACCCTTACAGCAAGATAGGGAGCTGAATTTGTGCCAAACGTAACCCTTGATTGTCTATAATATTGAAGGATACCAAATTGATCTCGCCAGACAACACGTTGAAAGTCGCAATGTTCCTTTGTCACCTTCATCTGACAGTACATTTTTACTAGATCAGCAATTAAAATTATAGGATGTTGTCGCCAATGCATCACTATATGCTGCAAATCAGGTTGTAAGGGGGCACCAAAAGATCATTATTTAGAGATACTCCATTACTCCCCTTATAGGACGCTTAGAAAACAACGCGTATTTTACTGCTAATCCTATCTTCTTCTACCACAGCGTGATGAGGTAGATAAACTACATGAACATCTTCTTTTTCTTTCTCTGGTACTAACTCCATATGGCCAAGATCAAGATATTCTTGCAACACTGCAGAATATTGTGTCTTTAACACAGGATACTTGTCCAACTTTCTTTCTAACACATGTAATCTTCTAGTAGCTATCTCCCGCGAATTTCCATATTTGCTTCGAGGATCTTCGTATCTCAAAGGTTAATAAACCACATAACGTCCAGAGTCGTCCCTAGAGGTTGTGTGAGAAAAGATCTCTTCACACTTTTGTTGCTCTGGATATATAATATTTTACTCTTCTTATAGGAGTAATCATCAGTCTTTATCTCCCAAAACCTTCTTAAAATATTAATTTCATCCACATAAGAATGTATACTGACAATTCTATTACTAGAGTCATACTCCGATTCAGTAGAAGAATTTGCATGAATTTTTCCTGAAAGAATCCATCCAAATTTAGTGTTTTGAGCCACTGGTGATCCCAGTGGATCCTTTATTAGACCGTCTTCTAGTATTTGTCCGTATACTTCTGCTCCAAGTAATAGATCTACTTTATTAGGCATATACATTTAGGATCATCTAAATGCAATTCAGATAGCTCCGACCATAAATGAACGGCAACCTTCCTTGAAGGCATAAATGCTGTCAATTTTTTTAAAGCATGAAGTTTCACTTTTATCATAGAGATATTATAGATTGACTGTAGATTAGCAACAGCTATATGTTTCGATATTATGCCCTCCTACTCCTAAAATTACTACCGTTGTCGGTATATTTTAGTCAAAGCGTTTGAACTGCATCCTCCGTAAAAAAGACGCTTGGGATCCCTGATCCAAAAGATATCTAAAAGTAATTATAACTTCCTTTTTTGACAAAACCTTTATAAAAGGCTGTAGCTAAAAGAACATGACTATGTATATTTGAAAAACATCAGGTTGTACTAGTTGACTCATTTGGTTGAACAGTTTCTGTTACCGTATAAACGGCACCAGACTCTGCATTTCCGATTGCTACTTGCCTTGACTTTTGGTTTGGATGTAACAATGAGAGATGTGGACTTCAGTGACGGTCCGCCACTGCTTCCTGTGTTTGATTCAAAAACTCCGGTAGGTGCAAAGATGGACACATCCTGAATATCCGCGCTCGTTGGGTTTTACTGTTACCCGCGTACTTTCACTTATACAAGAGATACGTAGTTGGAACAATCAGAACGTTGCCAACACAAGTGAGCATATTTATTTAAAAATTCTCTACACCTTATATTATTACAAACAAGCTTAACATCGTGATTCAGTTATTTCATTTTTTAGTACGACGACAAGTTAAATAGTTGTACAGGAGCAAAAAGATTACGAAAAACAGTTAATCTATTAGTACAACGACATTTGGTGACAAGTAAATAGTTAAGTACATATAATATCACAATCTGAGTTTAGAATATTTTTATAAAATTGTTTAATTTCCATCCGCAGATTTCTGGAATTCTGATAGAATATGAACTAAATAATTTCTTACGTATGGATATAGAACGTACAAATAAAGTAGAAACAATCTTAAGTGTAGGTCTATTGCAGGCTCTAAAGCAAGTTGATAGAATCTTGCGAAGTAAAAATAAAATATTTGAGCTTGCAGCAATACTACAGTGTTAATTTTATAAAAAGCAAGTTGAGAACTAGTGGACACAATACTTATTTTAAAAAATAAGTCAGTTACATTTATAGTCAAAAGCAGTAAGCAGTAAGAAAAGTGTGAAACAACAATAACACATATATAATTTTGTTTAAAGAGAGTTCAGAATTTTTAACGTATAATTGGCGATAGATCACTGTCGCGCACCATGATCGTACAGTTATGGACCCAGCAGTAGATATTCTCTTTTGCCAATCGTTTCGCTTGTTTGAGAAGACTACTTACTTTTTGCCTAAAATGAAATCGTCTTTGAAAAATGGCAAGTCCATAGATAGAAAATCATCATTTTTATATCACGAGTGAATTTCCAAAATAACCGGCATCGGTGTTTTATTATCCGAAGCATTCTTAACCGCCTATATTAATCGTAAAATTATTTTTTTGTGCTAGGAACTTCACTAAGCTTAAAAGGTTTTTACCCTTTTTGTCAGGGATCCTGTTTATTTGTATGTTTGACCCATTGTGTATGTTTGAACCATTGTTCATCGCGATAATTGCAGTCAGAAATAGCCTTCACTTTTGAGCGGAGATGGCCGAGATCTTGCTTCAATTTATTATTTTCCTGTTTAAGATCGGAAATCTGTTCATTTATCGAAACAATTAATGATGCAAAACCTTTAATTTTAGTCTCCCATGAATTAACGGTGGCTGATAGTCCTTTTAACTTGCCTTTAACTTTGGTTTTCAGAGAGTCGATAGTAGACTGCAACACACTAAATCTATTATCAAAATGTTCCATAATAGCATTTGCATTGATGTTTATCATTTGCATCGATGTTTATCATTTGCATCGATGTGTTTGGGCTGATTTTACTATCCTTTTTTTCGCGGATTTACACGTTGGCCACTTCCATTTAATTTGTTCATAGCTAACATTTTCTTAAAATCCCATAATAGTATAAGCCACGGCAGAGCAATTAATTAAGTCCTCCTCCTCTACTACAACGACGCATGTGTAGGCACGCAAAACAGCGTGTACAACGTCAATAGCTCGTTAACTCAACCAACAAAACTTCCCGTCCAAAAGAGTTTGAGCTTGTCGCTTACGCGTTATAGTAAATAATACCGGCCAGTCACTAATATTTCACTGCACAAAAGAAGTTATTGATGAGATTATATACGGTTATTTTCACTTTAAATTCATAATTAATTGCAAAGTTTATTATATCACGATGACAATAAACAGTTTATAGCACATTTGCTATAGTTTTCGCGTATCAAAAACACTTATTTACCGGTTATTGGATTAAAAATTTCGCATACATGTAATCCGCGCAAGAGATTACAATTTACCGATTTATATATATGTATAAATAGTGATCAACCTTGGCTTCGCAAGGGTGATTTATGGATCTCGATAACAGTGCAACCTTCCAGGCCCAATATGAATCTAAACCATCTAGGAACCTATTCAAATACACACAAAATAATTTATCAAAATCAGTCAAGCCGTTTGTTAGTTCTAGCGAGACTATCGGACAGCAATCGTTTTTTATGTATAAAGATATAATATACGTATATACAGTTTTTATATATACGTAACTCATCGTATGTACAACTTAATAACTGTATAAATCTATAGCTACATAAATACATGAACTGCTCGCCTAAAGTATTAAGATTCACGCTCTTACGGAGCAAGCTTTGTGAAATGTTTTGCGACGTATCTATAATTAAATACGTTATAGCGCACTGTTAAGGTAAGTAAAGCTTTCCGGATCACTTCATAAGAAAAAAATATGAACGCGATTCAATCTAGCCTTGCTACTTTCTATGGGTATTAATTTATTTACTTTTTCTTTAAAAAAAAGGTTTATTGCTACTGTGTTCCGTGTGGCAAATATAGAGAACCAATGATCGTTTTGAGTGAATACAAGGCTTCTATTATCTATCTTAGTCTTAAAGGGTGACAACTCATCAATTGAAGACAAATGTAGATGTCTATAGGCCACAGCTTCCACTCACTATCAGGTGGACTACGTGTTCGTTTGTCACCCTTATTCTACAAAAAATACATTCATTACAGCCTATTAATGTGCACTGCTAAACAAAGGCCTCTCCTTAGACTATTTCATAATATTTGCCATAGCGTAAGCATGCTAACGCTTGGCTGGCGGTTTGGTAACAGCCGTTTTTTTATTTTCTAGGTGCCATTTCCTGGTTCGTTTCCCTTAATCGCCTCTGACAACATTCACAGAACTATAGTGTACAGTAGATATTCTAATACCAGCACATGACTTCCATGGTGGTAGTATAAAAATAATATTAATAAACCAAAAATATAAAAACGTTAAATCCAAATAAAAAGTTGCCCATCTTTGTAGGATGAGTGTTGTGTATTTGTATTGAGAAAGCTTCCTCGGCGTCAGTGTTTGCTTTGTTAAGAATAGTTTGGAGAATATTTTTTGAGGACACGTGATAAAGGAACCTAGTTAAAAAATTCCAATGCTCGTTGTTAATTTTCTTTTATAAAATAGGGTGACAAACGAGCACGTAGTCCACCTGATAGTAATTGGTTGCTGTGGCACATAAACGTCTACATCTATTTATAAATGTAGACGTCGATTACGAATCAAAAGGCAGATGCGTTGTCATCTCTGCGGACCACTATGGAATGCCTCGTTTCCAGTGAAAAGAGTCTCCGGTTCTCTACACTCACCATACGAAACAGCAGCGTTAAGTTACTATTTCACAACTATACTACTAATATAGCTGCAGCATGACTCTACCACATGTATTTTATTATATACCTTACTAATTAGTTTTAACCACCACCACACCAGTCAAACTATGCCAATTATTTTTTGATGTAAGCTCCTACGAGTCCTTGTATTTGATGATTTCACGTTATAGATTTTAATTAATGCACTGGCTGCCCATTCACACTCATCGGATCGAAATATTTTCTAGAGAGCTGTTTACATTTATCGCACATCGATTTTTTATCGATCCGAGAAATTTTATCGGATGCGCTGCACGCCCGACAGAAAATCGTGTAGTAGCTCACACACGCATAACGATTTTATTCACAGTAACTTTTCGGTACGATATTCCCTTCCCACTACTGCTCTGCTGACATCGTGATGAAACACGCAGACGGTCACTGGATGCAGGTGGCTCAGGACCGTACTCTGTGGCTATCTACGAGGAAGGCCTACGTTCAATAGTGAGCTTAAGTTCGTTCTTCATCAATTTAGTAACTAAAATAACCAAAGCAATAATTGACAGCAGGAATGAGGAACCTAGGAATGTATTACACTCTATCAAAAGTCCATTGCTGAACACAGGCTTTCCCAAATATTGCCAAATAGAACGGATATTTGCCATAGGTAACGCATTTACCAGGTGCGTTGGCAACCGAATTTTAAATTGTTTTGAGCTGTAGTCAGAAAAAAATGCTGACACCTGCAACTCATATCGTGTTTCATTTCTGTTACAATACCCACGGTGTTATATAGGGAAGTGAACTCTCGAAAAGAAGAAAACAAAACAGAAATATGTGTAAGGCAACAAACAGAACAAGTTTGTTAAGGTGAATTCGGAGCCACTTGAGTTGTTCGCAAAATTCTCAACTACACACACTTACATTTACAACAGTTTTTTTTTAATTTTGTAACACAATATAATATTCCTCAGTGTGATCTAGATAAAATCAGAATCTAAAGCTACATGCGCACCGCCGCCGAGCAGTCGTGTCAAGCAGTACCTACTCCGCACAGTAGTGCATTCTCGCTCGTACGCCTCCACTCTCCCGCTCACACCGGCAGAGCTGTCGCCTTCAGTGAGTCACTTGTTACTGTGAGTTACTGTTTTACTTGTTATTGTTTTTCTTGTGGTTATTGCTATAATTGTTACTATTACATAATACTGTTGCGCGCCATAGTTGATGGCACTAGCGCCATCTGATATCAAGTATCGGAAATAGGAGTGTCAAGATCTTTCTGTAACTCTCCCAACAGCACGATCTAGTATCGGGTAGAAGAGTTAGGCTTTCTGGAAAGGTTCATACTCGAACTTTCTGCACTTAGTCGGTCGCGACCGGTGTCTGCTGGAACATTCAGGATGTTTCGGTCGAATGGCCCTATATAAAGCTGTTGAAAAAAGCGATCGGGGCAGTTTTGAATTTGCGATACTAGCGAAGCTTTCGGAGTAAAACAAAGTGAACTAAAGTGTTAAGTGTGATTAATTATTAGTATAAATTAAATTTTAATTGGTGTTCAGTAACTAAAGTGTCAATTTTGGTAATTCAATCGGCAGTTTTTAATGTCACAAACCCTAAGCTCGTAACAATCGGTGTTAGAAGTGGGATAAAATCATGCTGATTTTACCTAAGGACGAAATGGAGAGTGTTCGTACCCGAAGTCAACGCCAGCAGGAGATGGACCAGAGAACAGATAATCTCGACCCTGATAAAATCCTCCCTTAAGGAGAATGAAAGGGTTATCCCGGTTGCTAAAGATAGTCATCCCCTAGATATTAGCAACCTGATCAAAGCCAAAAGAGCTGTTCTCGATAGAGCTGCACGCTATCCCACTCCCGAATATAGACGTACAGCCCACCATTTCCAACATAAACTCCGTTCATGCCTCTCCGAACTTAGAGATCTCGAAAAGAGCAATCTCATGGACAACATCTCCCACTCTCATACGCCGTAGTACCACATGGCGAGAGCCCTCCGGATAGACGCTATCCAGCTCTATCGCCTTCGAGGACGATGAAAATAATGAGTGCTTCGCAGACATCATCGACGCGCACTGCTTTCCCAGCTCCAGCCTACCGACCCCTTCCAGATCCAGGAAGTGGAGGGCGAAGTCCGTCGCCGGAACTAACCCCCCACCGCCTCTGACCCAATCACTTTATTAAAAGACGAGATTTTATCAATCATCAAAGGACTGAAGCCAAAAAAGGCACCGGGTGCGGATGGCATCTCCAACCAAGCCCTTAAACATTTTCCGGAGCAAGTGATCGCCTTATTGGCCATAATCTTCAACGCCTGCTTCGACTTCAGGTATATCCCCACCTCTTGGAAAGGGGCAACTGTAATTGGCATTCTCAAACCAGGCAAGCCTCACCACCTCCTCTCCAATCACCGTCCCATCAGCCTCAGCCTCCTTAAGGCCATGGGCAAACTTTTTAAACAAGTTATCCTTACTCGCACGAGGCGCCATTTGTTTCCCACAGACGGCGATCCTCTTGTCATCACCCACCAATTTGGTTTCCGAGCGAAACACTGATGTCCCTACAAGTTTACTGTATGGTGAAAAACTAAACTTTAAAATTGTAGCAAAACTAATGTTCATGCTCGTAAGATACCTCAAAGTAAATATTCATCATCATAGATACATTTTGAGGCATTCCTTAGGGCAGACCAGTCAACAGTGGACTTGAGAGTGAAGGAATGTAATGATGATGATGATTATTATTTTTTATATTTACACACTACAAACTTAAATATAAAAGTAGATTTAATTTTATGTTTTGTGGTATTTCATTTTACTTCCCGATGTTTAGTGTGATTTACATCACCCATGGTCACGAAGGGAATGATGTATTTGACGTCCTCTGTAGTTAACCCGAGCCTTAGACGAGATATTACGTAAAATAAAAGATTCCCAGAAAAATTGAATACTGAAACTTAACAAAATACTTTTTTTAATTACTTTTATAAGAAGAATGACAAAGGAGTACACAGTCCACCTGATGGTAAGTAGATGTTGTGGTCTATAGACATCCACATCCATTATCATTTTACGACCCATTCGTGGTACAATCATAATATAGCTACAGCATG